>VSMD01076219.1:0-57406 GCA_008750895.1 Mirza zaza
TTTTTGAGACAGAGTCTCACTTTATTGCCCAGGCTAGAGTGAGTGCCATGGCGTCAGCCTAGCTCACAGCAACCTCAAACTCCTGGGCTCAAGCAATCCTGCTGCCTCAGCCTCCCAAGTAGCTGGGACTACAGGCATGTGCCACCATGCCCGGCTAATTTTTTCTATATATATTAGTTGGCCAATTAATTTCTTTCTATTTATAGTAGAGATGGGGTCTCGCTCTTGCTCAGGCTGGTCTTGAACTCCTGAGCTCAAATGATCCGCCCACCTCGGCCTCCCAGAGAGCTAGGATTACAGGCTTGAGCCACCGCGCCCGGCCATCTTTTTTTCTTAATATTCTTAATATTTTAAAATATTCTTAAATAGCTCTAAGCCCTTGAATTATTTTCTTCTAACATATGTTTTCCCAACAGTTATTTATTTTTATTTCTACCTCTGATCTTACTTGTATTATCTACCTTTCACTTAAGTTGGAAAATTTCTGCCATTTTGCAAAGTAGAAGGCCTTTCTACCTTACTGTCTCATAGCTGTGTGAACTTGAGCAGAGTACTTCCCCTTTGTCTCCCCCTTTTCCCTCCTCAGTTTCCTTACCTGTGAAATGGAATTAAACTATACAAAATTCATAAGATTATTGTAAGGTGTAAGAGCTTCTAGCACATACTAGGTGCACATTAAAAGCCTATTGCTTTCCTAAACTAGAGCAGTATATCAGCAAACAAGTTCACAGCCTTTTTAATTTCTTAAATTAATTAAAAATAATTAAAATTAATTAAATTAATTAATTAGAAATAATCTTAAATTAATTTATTAAATTAAAAAATTTAATTTCTTTCTTTTTCTTTCATTTTTTTAATGAATGGGTTTTAGGTTTTAGATTGATTAGAGGGAATCCTTGGGCCATACTTCTCTCTTTTGAAAAGACTGAGGTTCTCCTTCGCTTGTAACAGAATGATTTCATATCTTGCAAGTGAGTTTCAAAAGCATCAAAAGCTAGATCTGGAAAGAATAGGTCAGGTTTGATATGGTAGTGTACAGTTTGGCAATATTTTCAATACTTATTGCAACTAATTCAGTGTTTTGCTTAGACCTGTTGATGTATGATTTTATAACTAAATTAAAAAAGATCTGGACACAGTTTATAAGCATTACTCATTTTAATATTTAAGAGGATAAAGTCATTTTAGACTCAAGAGCAGAATGTTAGTAGTAGTCATTAGCTTTTTATTTTTTATTTTATTTTATTTTTTTTTGAGACAGAGTCTCACTTTATTGCCCAGGCTAGAGTGAGTTCCCTGGCGTCAACCTAGCTCACAGCAACCTCAAACTCCTGGGCTCAAGCAATCCTGCTGCCTCAGCCTCCCAAGCAACTGGGACTGTAGGCATGCGCCACCATGCCCGGCTAATTTTTTTCTATATATATTAGTTGGCCAATTAATTTCTTTCCGTTTATAGTAGAGATGGGGTCTCGCTCTTGCTCAGGCTGGTCTCGAACTCCTGAGCTCAAATGATCCGCCAACCTCGGCCTCCCAGAGAGCTAGGATTACAGGCGTGAGCCACCGCGCCCGGCCGTCATTAGCTTTTTAAAATAAACTTATATTCCAATGTAAAGTACAGCACATGTGAACAAATATCTGGGCCGGTATTAATAGATGGTATTCAAGGATATGGTTAGAATTTCAAAAATGCCTATTAATATGTAATTCTTGGCATTCAGCTGCCAATTTGAATGTAGCCCTTTAATCTGAATGCTTTATAATAAGACTTTATTATAGTCTGATCCAAGACCTTTAAACTTTCTAATATGGTAGCAAAACAGATACTATATTTTTTTTAGCTTGTATTGGTGGCACCCTTTTGAATGTTATTTTTGGCATTATATGTAGAGGTTGAAAGGTTCAAGACAACACTAAACAAGTTAGCAGTCATTACATGAAGACTGTCTGGCAGAATGACAGTGTGCCCAGAATCTAGAAAGCTTTCAGAGTCACTGCACTTGTCACCTGGTGGCCTTGTAGCACTGTGTCCAGATGACGGGAACTGTGTACTTCCCTGGCAGTGCCTTCTTAGGGGTTCATAAGGCCTGATCTGGTACTACAACACTAACAGTAGGTCCACTCAGTTGCAGTAAAAATATATCTTGTACGCTGATCAGAATTTGGCTGGACGTCTCTGAAAAGTTAATGACATCCTGGCTGAGAACTCCTGTGATATACACCAGTCACATCCAGTCCAATCTTGAATTTTTATGTGCTATTTTTGGCAGACCTAAGTAAAGATCTTATTAACCATTCCTGGTGTACTGAAGATACCCAAGTTTTTGTCATTATAGGGTAGGCTACAGACTAGCCAGGGTCTCTTAACCAAGGCTTTCTCTGAAACGTGTAATGACAGCCTTACTTATTGGACCAAAGATATAGATAGGCAATCCTTTAATTTACGTGGAATTTATTCTTGGTGTGAAGTGGCTCCTAATCCACTGGCCAGGAGCCTGATCCTTGGAGCCAGACAGCCCTGGGTTGAATCCATCTCTGCCTGTTTCCAGCTGTAGGACCAAGGGCAAGGTGCTTGACTTCTCTGAGCATCAGTTTTTACCAGAAGAATTGGGATGATAATACTGTTTTCTTCACAGGATCATTGTGTAAATGCAATTCAGTAATGAATGTAACATGCTTCTCACAAAGTCTGGCACATAGTAAGATCTCAATACATGTCAGCTCTTATTATTCATGGCTGTAAGATGCAGACTAAAATTTTCTCCCTGTTGCAATTTAGTTATCTGATACAACTTATTAAATAGATAATATTTAATATCATCCCATGCCGGGAGGCCCGCGTGGCTGGTGGCGAGGGCTGTGGCACCCGCCCCGAGCTGTGGGCACTGCCCGAGAAAGTTTGAAAACTCGAACTCGACGGGCCTTAACATCCTCGAGAGCCCACGTTGTGGCATTTTCCTTTTACTATGGCTGTTAGAACTTACTGATTTTAACTAACTTCGTGCAGTTGGGTTCCGTGTTTCCCACTATCTAGATTTCTGGGTCTGTGCCAGTAACACGCTATTGTGATTATTGCTACTTTATAATATGTTACAATATTGTCTGTGATCAGCCCTAACCAGAGTTATAAAAGAGTTGAGCCCAGCACAGCAATGAGATGGATTTTAAACAACGGTACCGCATGGCATTCATCAAAGGAGAGGAAGTTCTCTGCAAAGTAAGGATGCTGTCCCTTCCTCTCCAGCATTCACTGTGGAGACTAAATTCCTGTTCTTTTGAACTCACACTTCTATTCTCAGCTGGATAGCCTGGATTGCCTGGATGTGTGATTTGACCAATGCGTCGGGCATTTGTGTAGCTGTCATGTGGGTTCTAGCTCTGACTGTTCATTCCTCAGACACCCACTGCCTCAGCCTTAATCACAGTAAGCTTGCTGAACATAAATGAGACCAGTGTTGGTAATTCCAGAGGAATTTGCATTTTCTCCAGTATTCTCGGGGCCTAGGGTTTGCCTGGCACTGCGCACAGAGAAACTCGCCAGAAGCGGTGTAGGCTGGGGACGTCCCATGCCACAGTGGAGATGCGCGCAGTTTCAAAAGTGGTGCCCGGGGAGGCGCCAGGCTCCTCGCCGCCGGGTGTTAGGACTGCGCTTCCTTCGCTGAGACAGAGCCCCCCGAGGCCGCGCTCGGGCGTGCCCTGTTAAAATAGCCATTGGCCACGGCTTGGTTTTGCGGCGGCGGAGGCTGCGGGCTGGGCCTCGGGAGCGCCGGCGCGGCCAGGAGGGGGTTAAGGCGAAGGCGAAGGCGGCGGCGGGGCGGGGGCGGGCCTGGCGGGCGCCCGGCTCGGGCCCTTTGTTAACGGGCGCGTCCCGGCCGAGGCGGAGACGCAGCCGCGGCCATGGGCGGGCGCGGGCGTGCGGGGCGGCGGTGAGCGCGGCCTGGCGGGGCCGGGGGCGCCCGGGGGGGCGCGCGGGCCGAGCCGGGCCTGAGCCGAGAGCGGGGCGCCGGACCCCGACGCCGCTGGCGCGGGAAAATGTTGGAGATCTGCTTGAAGTTGGTGGGCTGCAAATCCAAGAAGGGGCTCTCCTCGTCCTCCAGCTGTTACTTGGAAGGTAAGCCCGAGGCCGGCGCGGGGACGGTCCCGAGCCTTGCGCGCCCGCCGCCGCCGCCGGGCCCTCCCTAGGCCTCGCCCGCCGCGCGCTCCCGCCCTCGGGCCCTCCCGCGGCCTCGGCTCGGGCCCCTTCCTCCTCTCTCTTGCTTGCTTTCTCTTTCTCTCGATGGCCCCCGGGCACTGCCGGCCGAGCCTAGCGAGTGCGGGCCCCCAGGCCTAACGCGCTGACCCCGGGAGGCCCGCGTGGCTGGTGGCGAGGGCTGGGGCACCCGCCCCGAGCTGCGGGCACTGCCCGAGAAAGTTTGAAAACGCGAACTGGACAGGCCTCAGTGTCCTCGAGAGCCCACGTTGTGGCATTTTCACCATTAATTGGCAATTGTGTGTCAAAAAGGTCGACCTGTGTTTGTGAAAACATACGATTTCCATTAAGTATCGTGTACAAAGGGAAGACGGCTCTACCATTTATGGATACAGAATTTCAAGTGATTTCTTCCCCCACCCCCATTCTTATCTACAGACCATGAAGAGGTTTTAAGAATTCTGTCTCTTTTCAAGGGAGGAAAGAGAAATTACACCTAATTTTAAGAAGGCATTTTGAATGAGTCCAGGAGAGTACTTACTTGGGGTAGGGGCTGGGGGGCCTCATGTTAGGTTCCTTCAATAAAGCTTAAAGCTAGGAGCTTTTTGTTTTGCCTTCTTTCTAACACTGTGCTTTTCAATTCCATTTATTTTTAATTTCTTTTCTCTCCTGTTGCTTGTCTTTAGTTTTTTGTTATAAGATGACAAGGAGGGGGAGGGGAGAGTGGGGTTGTAAATTGAGGTGAGTGGTGGTCATTTTTGTCACTTCCAGAGGGCATGAAATTGATCTAAGACTGGCCATCCCAAACTTCAACAGAAAGGCTGTTTGTACTTAAGAGATGTGACGATATTTGGATTTTTCTGTAGTTTTCATGTAGGACTTAAAATAGTAGAAATGTAAAGCTCACTTTAGAACAAGTGGGATTTCTGTTACAGTGCTGTAAGTTCTATTGTTTTTCTTTTTAGAAATGAAGAAATAAACAGAGGCTTCATTAATTTTCCAACCTAATTTTTTTTCCAACTCTTAAGTCTGCCTGGAGTCACATATGCAGTTTAAACCATATATGCCAGTGCTATAGGCGAAACCTATTTGTCCTGGCAAGTTGTGTACATTTATCCTCCTTCGTCTCTGGGATTTCTGGGGGCTCGATACTCACAGAAGCCTCATCCAGATGGAGTAGACTCACAAAGTCCAACATTTGGAGGGAGGAGATAGTTTATTTGTCCCTGAAAGTTGGCATCTGAGCAGCTAAAATCATCTTAAGTTAATACATCACTTATTTTTTCCAAGTTGCTCAAAAATGCTGAACACATTCTCATTTACATCTGTAACGAGTTAGTGTTAGGCATTATCATCTCCATTTTGCAGATGGATGCCTAACACAGAGATGAATAGACTTTTGTAAGAGCTGGAAGAAAGTTTAGGTCACAGCTTGGCCTGGGAGTAAACTGGATATTTAGTATATACCTGGCTGGTTTAATTTTTGTTTTGGGAAAAAAAGCTAAAGGGTCTTAGTGTAGCATGTCTTGAAATGAATTATAATGTTGACTTTTAAGCTTTTAAGTATCAAAATGTTCTGGTATAGCAGACTGCCTTGGGTTAAGGCTTCATCTGGGAAGGTGTCATTCTAGGAATTCTTTCTTATTAATGAGTTTTCCTTATTTTGTTGTTATATTTAATTAGAGAAAGTAAATGGAATTATTGTTTTGTAGTTGAGGGAATTTAGTAAACCTCAGTGATCATTTCTTAAAGATTGGAAGTGCTATTTATCTTTTGGGAAAAGCAGTTGCCAACATATAGATAAGTAATCCAGGCTTTCCGCTTTTACTAACATCCTAACTCAGTGTTTATTGACCCCACTCAGGGTCCTAGGCATCCCAGGTCAGGGAGAAAATTGAATAAGATCTAGTTTTCCATTGTTCTCTCAAAGAAGGTTCTGCCGTAGAAGTATTTTGATCATATATGCTACCTGCTGCTCAGGCCTAGGTGTCAAAGAAACAATGATAAACATAAAGATAGCTAATAATAATAATAATAATTATTATTTTTTGAGACAGAGTCTCCTTATGTTGCCCAGGCTAGGGTGCCGTGGCATCAGCCTAGCTCACAGCAACTTCAAACTCCTGGGCTCAAGTGATCCTCCTTCCTCAGCCTGCTGAGTAGCTTGGACTACAGGCATAATCGTGCGCCACCATGCCTGGCTAATTTTTTCTACATATTTTTAGTTGTCCAGCTAATTTTCTTCTATTTTTAGTAGAGACAGGGTCTCGCTCTTGCTCAGGGTGGTCTCAAACTCAAGAGTTCAAACGATCCACCCACCTCAGCCTCCCAGAGTGCTAGGATTACAGGCGTGAGCCACTGTGCCCAGCCACTAATAATTATTAAATGCTTACTGTGTACCAAGTAACTGTTTCAGCACTCTCTGTGATCTCATATACTTATTTCTCATGATGGCCTTATGATTATTTCTATTTTATAGATGAGGAAACTGAGGCATCACAAGGTTAGGTAACTTGTCTAAGGTCTCAGAGCTAGTGAGTGGGTGCCCTGGGATTTGAACTCATACTGTCTGCTCTGGAGAGCCCATTCCTGGCTACTCTGTGCTCTACTGACTGTGACTATTTGTCTCCTTTGGAACCCACTGTGGGTTTTTAAATGATATCTTCAGAAACTCCCCAACTATTGCTAAAATAAGGGTAGTCTTTCTCTTCTAGAAACCTGACAGTGGCAAAATGATTACATTTAGCAGTAGGATTAATTTTTTTTAATGTATATAAAAGTACTTGTACATAAGAAATTCTAAAAGGGTATGTAGTGAAAATACCTGTAGCTTCTCCACCTACAGGCAGTCAGTCACTCAGGAGTTTCACGTGTGTCCCTCTAGTAATAGTGTATGGCTATACAAGCATTTATAATATTTGAATTTTGCTCTCCAACTTTGTCAAAATGCATGTTTACAGCAGTATCTATTCCCCATGACCACATTTAGTTTAATAATCTTTGGTCTACTTTGAATAGTGAATTTTCTAATTATTCCTTCACCCTGGAGATGTGAAAGAAAACATGGACAGTAGCCTTTTGAATCAGGTTTTGCTTGTTTTTTTTTTTTTTTACTTTTATTTGTTCATGTGTTTGTATTTACGTATATTGTGCATGGATATTGTATGTGGACATGATAGTTCTGTACTGTGGAATCAAAGACTAATGTCTGTGAAGTGAACTCTTCTTGAACTTTCAAAATTTATTTTAAGGGCCCACTTCTAAATGCTTCTTTTCAGCAGTTGGCTCTGTGAATGCTTTATGTGGTGCCAGCCACACAGATACACTTTTAGAACTTGTGCTTTGGAGAAGCTTATGCTTTCTTTCTAAATACTCTCTCCTGAGGTCATCATACTTCCCTTGTTTAGTAACAAAGAAAATCTGAGGCTCTCTCTGTGACCTGATGGAAGGCCAGTCTGTTCTTTTCATTTGGGTTACTTAACAATGCTTAACGTTGTGGAGCTTTTATGATGTGGCTGGTCCTGGCGCTGAGCACATCATGTACAGCCTCACTTACTGCTCACACCAGCACCCTGAGGTTTCTAGAGAAGAGGAGGAAGAAGGACCCTATGTCACTTTGGGTGGCAGTGCTTTTTGGGTGGCATTTGGAGTCTAGGCATCCCAGTTTTCGTCTGACCTCTCTGAGCTTCTATTTCCATACCTCTGAGACAGAGAGACTGTCCTCTGTCCAGCACACCTTAGGGGATTGTTTTGAGGACCTGTGAGATGGTTGAAGGAAAGCTTTGAAATGTATGTATTTATTTTGACACAAGCCTCCTCTGAGATGCCCTTGAGTCCAGGCAGTTTTATGTCCACTACAAGTGTTCCTAGGGTCCCATTCTCTGATGTAGGTGGGCAGCTCTGGAGCCAGCCGGCCTGGACCTGTGTGCCAGCTGTGCTCTTGGCTGACCCTGGGCACTGACTAAGCCTCGGTGTTCTCACTTCTAGAATAAGGCCTACAGCAGTCCCTCCCTACCTCATTGAGTTGTCGAGAGATTTCATGTAAATTGTTTAGCAGAGAGCCCAGTATATGTAAGCTGTTGTTGTTTTAAATAAATATTTAGCAGTCTAAAATGGTGGCTTTACCAATCTCTGTAATGGCTGAAGTGATAATGGAATTGAGCTGAACCCACCTATAGTTTTCTTGTTAATGAAACAGTTTGTTTCCAAATTTGTTTTTGATGAATATAATTAATACTTCCTGTCCTTGGTTTTTAGCTGACAAGTATCTTCCCTCCTTCCGACCCTCTCTCATTCCCATAGAGAATATTTTTATTGTGTAAGGAAATCCCCATTGGCTCCTGGTTGGCATTTTATTTCTCCTCCCCACAGGCAGTATTTCCACAGCTCCAAACAAGCGAAGAGCGAAAATGTCTTTCTACTTGTTATCTTGTAATCCAAGGCATTATAATTTTGCTAGTATAATTGCTGATTTAAAACAGAAGCAGGAAAAAATATCAATGAGTAGGTTTTTAAATAGGCCAAGTGCAGTGGCTCATGCTTGTAACCCTGTCACTTTGGGAGGCCAAGGCGGGAAGATCGCGTCAGGTCTGGGCAACAGTGAGACCCCGTCTCTACAAAAGTAAAAAGTTAGCCGGGCGTGGTAGTGCGTGCCTAAGTCCCAGCTCCTCGGGAGGCTGAGGCAGGAGGATCCGCTTGAGCCCAGGAGTTTGAGGTTGCTGTGAGCTGTGATGATAGGTGGGTGACAGAGTAAGACCTTGTGTCAAAAACAAAGCAGAAAAAAAAAAAAAACAGCCAAACAACATCGTATAATAAGATCTAAAGATCAAATGGGACATTGAGAGAATTTAATTTTGCCTCCGTAAGAGTGGATCATAATTAAACACACGGAAGAACAATTTATAAAATAAATTCTTAAGTTTGTTTTTTCTTTGGAAAAACAAACAAAACGGAAAATTTTAACCCTATCTCAAAAGCAGACAGCATAATGAGCTCCCTTGTACTTACTGTCCAGCTTTAACAATTATCAGCTTATGGTCAGTCTTGTTATTTGCTTGCATAGTGGAGTTACAGTTCTAAAGCCATTAGGAAGAATAGCTTGCTAGTTACTTAAAAAAAAATTTTTTTTTATTATATAGAGATAGGGGTCTCACTATGTTGCCCAGGTGGTCCTGAACTCCTCGAGGTTCCTCCTGCCTAGGCCTCCCAAAGGCTGGGATTATGGATGTGAGCCACTGCCAGGCCAAATTATTTACTTTTGAGTGTGAGTTAATCTCTAGAAATTGGTTTTCAAATCCTTTTTTCTTAATACACACCATAGATACTTTGTTGTATTTGTGTGTTGTGTGGTGGTGATGGGGAAGACTGATAGGGAGAGGCAAAGAAACAGATGGGAAGGAGAGGAAGAGAAGGAGGAGGGGAGACAGAAACAGGAGAGGCAGATACAAGCAGGGACTGGGACACAAAGACAGAAGGGTTGAGAGAGAAGGAAGAGAAGAGGGACAGAAGTGGAGGGGCAAGGAGGAGGCAGAGAAAGACATCCAGAGGAGGAGAAAGAGCAAGGTGAGATTGGGGGTAGTGCAGGAGACTGTGAGTGAGAGAAGACACAGACGATGGACAGACAGCTGATAGATGGATAACTAGAGGGAAGACGTACCAGTAACCTCTCTCTGCTTCCATTTCCTTCCCTCCTGAATGCCTAGAGTCTACCTAATGGGGTTATAGGGATTCAGTGCAGATAAAGTACTGGCACTCTGTAGAGGATCAGTAAGTATTAGCTATTATTCTACCATATAAAGTTGTATAGGCTGGGCGGTGGCTCAAACCTGTAATCCTAGCACTCTGGGAGGCCCAGGTGGGAGAATAGCTCAAGGTCAGGAGTTCGAAACCAGCCTTAGCAAGAGCGAGACCCCATCTCTACTAAAAATAGAAAGAAATTAATTGGCCAACTAATATATATAGAAAAAATTAGCTGGGCATGGTGGCACATGCCTGTAGTCCCAGCTACTTGGGAGGCTGAGGCAGTAGGATTGCTTGAGCCCAGGAGTTTGAGGTTGCTGTGAGCTTGGCTGACACCACGGCACTCTAGCCCGGGCAACATAGTGAGACTCTGTCTCAAAAAAAAATAAATAAATAAAATAAAATTGTATAAATTTTAACCTCATTGTGCTTAAATTCTCTGTGGAGGCCTAATCCTGATCTATTTTACTAGTCTTCAAATTTAGCTAATAAGCATTACACATTGAATACCTTAAATTTATATTTAAAGGTGGGCCATGAATAGAATTGGGCATTGCTTTTGGAGTCAAAATACCATTTTGGTATATGTGTTGGGGGGGCAGTCATGTTCACTTTACCAGATTAGCAGTAAAAATACTAATGGCTAACAGGACAGTCTGGGGAAATTTGCTTGCCATTGGGGAGCCCATTTAGTTCAGCGACTCTGGTCTGAACTGACCCAGGAGTCCATGAGGACACATTCATGAAGAAGCAATGTGAAATGAGTATGTTTAAACCACCTGTGGCTGGCAGCAGAAGGGAAGGCTTTTCAGGCTGTTGCAAATGGCCTGTGACAATAAAAATGCTGGTGTGGTTAGCAGGCTCACTGTGGACAGTTGGGATCTGTGGCCAGTGCAGGGATTTCTGGAACCTTTCGTGGAGGCATTGGGGATCTTACCATGCTGTCTCCCTGTTAGGAGTCTGTATCAAATCCTGTTTCTTTTGAAAGTACAGAGAAATTTTTAGTTTCACCTTGTTTTAGGATCTTGGCCTTGGTTTATATTTCATTCAGAACAAATCATTGCATTCCCCAGACCTTTATAAAGGCTTTCCTGGTCAGGTTGCATTTGTTTTTCATCCTTACTGTCATTGTTGCTGTTCTTATCAGGTGTTAACAGATTATTAAGCTGCGCTTTTTCAGTTATGACTTAGTATTTTACCTTGCCGCTAAAGACAAGCAAGTACAGGGTGCTCCCAGATCAGTGCCATGTGTGCTGCACTGCACTGAGCAGGTGCTGAGGATTCTGAGATAAGAAGACTTGGTCTCTGCCCCAGAGGAGTTTCCATTATTGTGGTGGCAACAATAAGGGAAGAGCAGAAGTTCTTCCTGACAGTGCAGCTAGGCTGATGCCATTGTTGCCCTATTACGCAGTCAAGAAAGAGGCTCAGAAATGAACATCTTCAACACATGGTGGTGCTGAGATTTGAACAAGACCTACCCATCCCATCCCCCTGCCCCGAGCCCACACTTACTATACTGCAAGGGACATGGAAACAGAATCCTTACTGTGTGATGGATGTAGGGTGGTAATAGAGACAGATAACAAGTACCCAAATGGGATGAAGGAGAAGTAATCAGGTAGGAGTGAGGTGGAGCGGGGGGAGGAGGAAGAACCAGCTAGAGAAGGTTTCCTAGAAGCGGAGAGGCCAGGAGGAAAGGAGTAGCTGGGAAGGGCATGGCAGGGAGAGTAAATGGCACTTGTCAAGGTGCAATCAGGAGAGGCAGCAAGGAGGGGGGTCAGGGGAACTGCACTGAGTCTGGAGACGCTGGAATGGAAAAGGAAATGGGGCAGAAGCTTCCAGCCTACATCCTGAAGGGCTTCATGTGCCTGCTGCAGGAGCTCAGACCTAAAGTGGTGGCAGGAATGACAACCCCAACCAATATTTGAGGGCCGATGCGTGCTTAGTAGCAGTGTGTCCCATGTTAGCTGCAAACTGCCAACTACGCCTCAAGGCACATGATGTTCCAAACATTGCCCAGATGACACTGCTGGTCAGTGGTAACTGACCATCGACAGGCAGGTTGCCTCCCAAGCCTGTGCCCTTGGCTGACAGCCATCTCCAGGGGATTATAAGCAGGAGAGTGACCTGGTTAGCTCTGCATTCTAGAAAGATGGCTCTGATAGTAGGGAGTGGAGGCGGAATGGTCAAAGGGAGGAAACCAGCCAAGGGTGTGGTGGGGCATGGAGAGGACAGGAACGATGAACGATTTAGGGAGCAGTGCCAAGATGTAGGGTGTGAACAGACTGGAGCCGACTCCCAGCTCCAGTCCTGGCACAGGCATGAGTGCTGGTGCCGCATGGTTTTGGAGATGGTGGGGTCTCTACTTATGAGCGTCTTTAATACCCTACTTCTACTAATTGGAAACTTTTTGGCAAAGCTTCTTAGAAGGTGATACAAAATTCCCTTTTTTTTCTTTTTGGTTGAGGAAGGGGCATGGGGACCGCATATCTTCAGAAAGGTTAATATTTGGACTGTTGATAGGGACAGAATTTAAAATTGACTGGCTTAGAACATTGTAATATAAAAAGATTCCAGGGGAAATATTTAGACCTTGTACTTACTTAAATAACTTTATTTTTTAAAGGTTTCTCTAGAAACCTATTTAATCTACTGCCTATAATGCCCATAAGTGGAAAGTAATAAAACTGCATTTATTTTTAAAGAAAATTGCATAATTTAAATTTATCACTAATTTATACCAGGCTTCTTTTTGGGCTCTTCTCCCCATCAGTTGACTGGGGTTTACTGAACTAATTCCCTAGTGCTAGAGGAGTTGCTCACCTGGCCCTTGGAGTCTAGGATGGAATTCAGGGGCTCCATGTCCTTGGATGGGAAAAATTAAAACTTTGTTTCATTAACCTCTAACTAAAATTTGGCATTTCACTTTTTAAGAATATAGGTAACAAACCACAGTAATATTAGCAGTATTCGTGACTCTTTGTCCAGTAGAAATCAGAGATTTTCATATCACGTAACAGCTATGATTATTTATACTCATCACTACTTTGAAATGACAATAGTTACCATTAGATTTGTTATTTAATGTGTTAATAAATACATATTTTATGCATTCATAAGCACTATATCATAATTTAATTTTTAAAATATCTTCACAACTATTTCTTTTTAAAAATTTATTTATTTATTTTTGAGACAAATCTTGCTCTGTCACCCAGGCTGGAGTGCAGTGGTGCAATCATAGCTAAATGCAGCCTTGAACTGCCAAGTGATCCTCCCACCCCAGCCTCCTAACTAGCTAGAACTACAGGCATGAGCTACCACACCTGGCTATTTAAAATGGGATCTCCCTGTGTTGCCCAGGCTGATCTCTAACTCCTGGCCTCAAGCAATCCTCCTGTCTTGGCCTCCAAAATTGCTGGGATTATAGATTTGAGCCACCATGCCTGGCTTTTTGAGACCTGTTTTTTTAGTATGATTGTTTTCCTTTGCAGTCCTCTGTATTTTATTTTATGCATTTACAAGCTTCATTCTGAGCAGGAGCCCCCAGCTATCACCTGCCACCAGGGGGGTCCATGGCATAGCATACGTATGGAGCCTAGCCTTAGTGGCCTTGGTGTGGCAGGCTGGCCTTGGATTCCTGGTTAGTCCTCCTTCTCTTGCAGTACATTGTCTTGTTCAGGGTCCACCCCATTCCTCACCCAAGTGAGCTTGCCCCCTCAGAACTCTTGGCCCTCAGTGTCTGTGTTCTTCAATTTATAAATTCATCCATGAGACAGCACTTGTCTTCTATTAGACTTGAGCATGTGTAAGTTTTCGTTAGTTGTGTTTCTCCCACAAGGACCAGAGGTGCATGATGATCTTTGCATCATCACCACCCTGCCCTGTGCTTGTTCCCCATTGGTGGACACAGTGTTTTAGGGTACTGTGAAAATTTTGTTCAGCGTGTGAAGATAATGCAAAGGCTGTGTTTTTTTAAAAAAATAATTTTAACTACTCTGTGTGAAGGTGTAAATTACAAAATAAAGGACCATGTAGAAGTAGATGACTTTCATCAAGTTCAAATTGTGGGAAGTAATACTTTTCCCCTAAGCTCATATTATGAAAAGTTGTATGAGACTGTTATAAACTGACTTGAGAACAGTCTGAGCATGATCTCATCAGTTGGAACAGAGTATGAAATAAAACACGAAGCTGCCCCTCTTTTTAGAGGGATCTGTTTTATAGATTTTTAAATTACATAGATTCCTTGAACTGGAGGACAATACTAAAGTACCCACAAAGGAAATAAGAATAAAGCAGTAAGGGTTTAATAATTGAATGTGAGCAAAAGTTAAGGGGAATGTTTGTCACGTCTGACACATCCCTGCCCTCTTGCCCCTCCCCACACTGAAATGTCTCAGACATTCTTCCGGAGAGCCCACAGTGTGGACAGTAACGAGTGCTGTGGAGCTGGCTTCTCTGTGCTCTAGAGGGAACTATGACCTTGGGCACCAGTGCCAACAGGAAGATGGGAAGCTTCTCGGGATGTTTTTCTTGGAGATGAAGTCTACCCTTTGGGACTATGAAGTAGCTGGCCACTGCAGTGGACGAGCATCTTTCTTCCCTTTCTGTTTCCCGGTCTCGGGTTCAGCCTCAGTAGCCCCAGGAAGTCTAGACCAGATACGCAGTATCAGAGAATCATTCATAAACATTTTTGATCAGTGACTCACAACTTTGAGAGAGGATTATTTGTATATAAAACAATCTTTAAATTGTGCTTTAAAGACCCAAACCATTTCTTAGAACACTTCTCTAAACAAGTTAATCATGCACAGATCCAGTGAATTTTGTGGCCTGGATCTCGCTGAATTTTCAAACAATTAGATATACTCTTATAGCCAGCATCATAGCTTTTTAGTGGTTTGGAGGCATTTTTACATATCACCATTCTTGGTGCTCAACTGGCTAATTAATGACTTTACTTGGTGGGTAGATACCTCCTGAGTTTACTTGGTGGGTAGAAACCTTTTTGTTAACATTATGTCGAAATAACACAAGGGTTTTAAATGGGGTGAGAGGTACTTTTGAAGATCCAAATCTTACGTATATTTAAAATATGACTCAGAAAGGATGCTGCAGAAAATGTTCACTAAAAAATTTTAAGAATAGCAGATGCTAAAATTTATTCCCCAAGACTTAACAACAGCCAAAAGATCTGTTGGAAGAACAGGAGAGGGGAGTATTTGGGACTTTTTTTGAATGAAGCCCTTAGGCTTCTTTTGGGGGTCTAACTTCCTGACAGTGGGGCTGACAGAAAGTTCCTGTTAAGCAAGAAAGATTTAACTACATTCTGCAACTTTGGCCTTGTAAGCTGTGATCGTTTTTAAAGTTGACGAGCATAGTTCACTATGAAATGAAGCAAGTAACTTGGCATTTGTTCACTGTGAGTCAATTTTGACATCAGCCTGGATTGGGAATTGACTGGAAGGTTTTGGTGTTGGACTGTGGCTGCATTTCAGTGTCTCGTTCCAGAGGCATGCATGAGCAATACTTCCCTTTGGGCTTTGGCCATTAATTTGTGGAATAGAGGAAGAACTAGAGAGGAGAATCAGAGGCTGCCTTGGACTGCCTGACGTCCTGTTGAGCTGAGAAGCAGTGGGAGGCCCTTTCCTTCCTAAGGAAGGCCTCATCCTCTTGCATAAACTTCCCAGCATCTGTCTACATGTTAAGGACAGTCCCACTCTAACCCACACTTGAAGTTCATAGTCACCTCTGGGTGGGTATCTGTATTCTGCTTATTCCAGGTGTTTTCCAGGCCACTTCCCCGATTATGTAACTTTAATCAAATCCAGATGCTGCAGAATGTTTGATAGAAGAGGTCAAATGGCATTTGAGAAGAAAAGCATTTCTGTATTCATGACTTTGGTTTAATTTCCTGTGTGGGCCTGGTCTGCCAAAGTTGTATGCTCACAGCCTTGAGGTTGAGACACTAGAGAGAAACGCACAAGTACTTTTTCAGGACAGCTTGAGATTCCCCCCTTCCTTAGCATGCTTTTTCCATGTTTAATTATCAATTATATAAGCATTAGTTGGCTTCTATTCATGATAATTTTTTTAACTTTTCTTCTGTTTTCTTTGTTTTGTTCTTTTTTTTTTTTTTTTTTTTTTTTTTTTTTTTTTTTTTTTGAGATAGTGTCTTAGTATTTCACCCAGGCTGGTCTCGAACTCTTGGCCTCAAGTAGTCCTCCCCCCTCAGCCTCTGGAGTAGCCGGAACTAAAGGCATGAGCTACTGAACTCAGCTACTGTACTTGTTTTCTGATAATAAAAATAATTCACATTCATTGTGAGAAATATGCAATAGTATATAAAAGTATAAAGGAAACTTAAACACTTATAGTCCCACAACCCTGAGTTAACTACTATTCACATTTTGGTGAAGTTCCTTCTGTTTTTTTCAATTTTTATAAAATTGGGATCATGCCGTATATACTAGATTGTAATATAAACATTTAATATATTATTATAAGTATATTCCCAAGCCATTAAGTATTTTTTCCAAAAATATTTTGAGTGACTTTGTGAATATATTGTTTCGTAGATGGAGCATATACTCACTTATCTTATACTGATAGATATTTTGTACTTTTCCTTTCTGTGCTGTTATTGAAAATCAGTGTATACAAATCATTGTGTAGATCTCTTAGGATAAATTCCTAGAGGCGAATCAAAGAGTATAAAATCCTTTAAAGGCTCTTGGTGCACATTCAAGTTGCCCTTCTAAAATGTTACAGCAATTTTTATACCTACTACGGACACTGTATGAGAGTGCCCATTTCATTAAAGTCTTACCCACACTGGCTGTCAGTGTCAAAATAAAATAAAATGTATCTGAGAATTTGACCAAGAATTTGCTTTTTTTTTTTTTTTGAGACAGGATCTTGCTCTGTCACTCAGGCTAGAGCGCAGTGACATTATTGTAGCTTACTACAGCCTCTAATTCCTGGGCTCAAGCAGTCTTCCTGCCTCAGCCTCCTGAGTAGCAGGGACTACAGGCAGGTATCACCACACCTGGCTACTTTACAAAACATTTTTTTTTTTTTTGCAAAGACAGGAGCTTGCTGTGTTTCCCAGTCTGGTCTCAAACTTCTGGGCTCAAGTGATCCTCCTACCTCTGCCTCCCAAAGTGCTGGGATTATAGGTGTAAGCCACAGTGCCCAGCCATTGCATTTCTTTAATTATTAAAAAGGGTTCACACATTTTCCATGCTTAATGGTAATTTTAATTTTCTGTGAATTGCTTATTCATGGTTTTTATCTATTTTTTCCATAGTAGAGAGATTTATCTTTTTCTTGCTGGTACATAAAAATCCTTTTATGTTAAAAATCCTTTACCTGACAGTTTTACTTAATATAATGACAATAGAAGCTCTTGACTGGCTTCCACCTGACTGACTTGCTAAATTGACCAGCACTGTCCACTTCCTTATAAAACACGCCTCCCTAGTCCCCATGGCACACAGGAGAGGGCAGCTACCCTACCTCTGCTGGCTGCCACTCACTGCTCCTGTCAGCCAAGAGCCAGTTGTGTTTGTTTCCAAGCCCTGTTTATTTCAGATATGTCTGTTGTTGTAATTACTTGGTTAATACCAAACCAATGAAATACAAGTGTGAAAAGAGAATTGTTTCTATGAAAATTAAGATGAATGCTTTGGAAAGACTCAGTAGAGGAAGGCAACTTTTGAAAATTGCTGTAGAATTAGGTATAAGGCCAACTGTAAATGATCAGAATGGATTGTAGAAATCTAGAAAGATTCTGCTGTGGGAATGCATAGTGAATGGCTCTGAGTTCTCCCTCCACCTGCAGGGAATTGAAGCCAGAAGTGAGGTGATGCGTTATGCGTACGACTTACAGAAGACAACATCAGGCTCTAACCATATACTCTCACTCTAAAGGACAGTCCTTGGCCCTAGCAATCCACCATGCACTAGGTGGGAGTGGGGGAATCACATATTTTAATAAAAAACAATTCCCCTGCTTTAACCAGCTTTTTTGGGTTAACTGATCAATCTCTGGCACTACGTATACTTTTAGAGCCAGAGTAAATAAATACTCAGAGAACAGGGACCCTAACACATTACTGAGCTTCTTTCACATTCTAGGAGATGGCAGTGTTATAAGACCCTCTTCCTTGAAATTATCTTTGCCCTCACAGTTCACAAAATGAAATTACCAAGTGTTTGTAATAATGTCATTTGGGATATACTCTTTTAGGAAAACAATTCCTGAAGGTTTACTTTAGTTAGTAATACAAAAGCTAGAATTGGCAGACTTTTATTATTTATGTTCTGTTAGTTTATTCCAATGAGATCTTTTAGAGAAATGTCCATTTCTGAAAATTCTCTAGTCATATTTCTGGAAGTTTAGTCTAGTCCCTTAGGGTCTCCAGTGTTTTGTTTTGTTTAAGTAGATTTAGGGGGTACATGTTGAATTCTGTTACACGTACATATTATGTAGTGGTGGAGTGTGGGCTTTGGGCGTACCCATCACCCGGGTAGTGTACATTGTACCACATAGGTAATTTTCATCCCTCCCCCACCTGAGCCTCCCCCTGGTGAGTATCCAATGTCCATCATACCTGTCTTTGTGCCCTTGTGTAGCCATAGTTTAGCTCCCACTTGTGAGAACACGTGGCATTTATTTTTATGTTCCTGAGTTACTTAGGACAGTTGGTCCCCAACCTTTTTGGCACCAGGGACTGTTTTTATGGAAGACAGTTCTTCCATGGACTGGGGCAGGGTGTTGGTTTGGGGATGATTCAAGTACATTACATTTATTGTGCACTTAATTTCTATTATTATTATTATACATTGTAATATATAATGAAATAATAATTTCACCTCACCATACAACTCACCATAGGTTGGGGACCCCTGACTTAGTATAACGGCCTCCAGTTTCATCCAAGTTGCTGCAAAGGACATTATTTCATTTTTATCGCTGAATGTGCTCCATGATATATATATATATATATACACACACACACACACACACACACACATACATACATACATCACATTTTCTTAATCCACTTCATAGGCCCTTAGGTTGATTCCATATCTTTGCAGTTGTGAATTATGCTGCAATAAACATACGAGTGCATCCAGTAGGGATTTTTTGAAGTAAATGCAGAATCAGGCTCATCACTGAAAGGGATATTATTGTCCAAGAAAAGACATTTGAGGATCCTCTAAATCCATAGAAGGGAAAAACTAAAACATACTGTTTTGTTACCATTTGTGTTTGGCTCAAGCCTTGGTAGATCCTTCTATTATTTTTAAACTAGAATTCCACTCTCCCTTTTTCCCCTTAAGTTTGATTTCTTATTGTAGTTTCCATAAATGAGTATTTCAGATTTCACTCCATAATGTTCCTCAACTGTAAGATCTACTTGAGTGGATTTGCTGGTTTGGAAGAAACCTTCTGTGTATTGTCATTATCATAAAGAAATTCTAGAGTTTGAGCACACTTCAAGAAAAAGAAAGAAATGAAGAAACTTCAGGAAAAAAATAATAAACTATTTAGCCCTGTAGTGAACAATAGTCACACATTTTCTAATATAAGAGCTGTTGATTGGTTTCCAACTTTTAATCTCTTATAGACAAAACATGGAAGACTTTATTATTAGGGTAGAAACTGTTAGTAGTTTTCACAAGGTGATTTAAAAACTGTCAAGAACAGCTAGGTGCCTGTAATCCTAGCACTCTGGGAGGCTGAGGCAGGAGGATCACTTAAGCTCAGGAGTTTGAGGTTGCTGTGAGCTAAGGCTGACACCAGGGATCTCTAGCCTGAGCAACAGAGCAAGACTCTGTCTCCAAAAAAAAAAAAATCCTCCTGCCTCAGCCTCCTGAGTAGCTGGGACTACATCACGCACCACCATGCCTGGGTAATTTTTTCTATTTTTAATAGAGATGGGGGTCTCACTCTTGCTCAGGCTGGCCTCGAATTCCTGAGCTCAAGTGATCTTCCTGTCTCAGCCTCCCAGAGTGCTAGGATTTACTGGTGAGCCATCATGCCCAGCCGAGCCCAGGAGTTTGAGGTTGAAGTGAGGTATGATCACGTCACTGTACTCTAGCTGGGGGTGACAGAGCAAGACTCTCTTTAAAAACAAAAAAGTAAAGAACACCACATTTGAGAGTGGGCATGGTGAGGGAAGCTGGGAAGAGTGGGCATGGTGGGGGAAGAGTGAGATGTTAATGTCCTTATCTTGTGCGGTAAGTCCTTGAGAGCTACTGTCTCTGGCTGGGAGAATAGATAGGAAAAGTGTAAGTCTGTCACTGAGAATAGGAAGGTACCAGTGGGGGGGTGGCACCTGGGAGAGATGGGGTCAGGGGCTGTGATGGAGCTGACATTTTGAGAGGTGGAGGTGATCACCATAAAAACAGCTGTAACCTCTAAGGGTTCAGAGGCAACATGATAGCAAATGTTTGCCTTTCATTTTAAGCCCCCTCTGTACTATTTATGATTTTAAGTTATGTGCATATATTAACTTTGAAATGTAAAAATGTTTTAAAGCAAGAAACTTTTGCCCTATATCTTAAACAAAGGCAAATACATATGAGGATGGACTGTTTCCCTTTCTGACTAAATTCATGTTGAATTAATGAATTTTAAAAGCTTAAATTTTAAGCTTTTACTGGGAACAGTAATTACCTCAGTAATTAAGCTTTTAATTACTGGGAACAGTAATTACCTCCTTGGAATGAAAATACTTGGTGTTTTTTTTTTTGTTTTGTTTTTTTTTTTGAGACAGAGTCTTGCTTTGTTGCCCCGGCTAGAGTGAGTGCCGTGGCGTCAGCCTAGCTCACAGCAACCTCAGACTCCTGGGCTCAAGCGATCCTCCTGCCTCAGCCTCCCGAGTAGCTGGGACTACAGGCATGTGCCACCATGCCCGGCTAATTTTTTTTTTATATATATATATATTAGTTGGCCAATTAATTTCTTTCTATTTTTATAGTAGAGACGGGGTCTCGCTCAGGCTGGTTTTGAACTCCTGACCTTGAGCAATCCGCCCGCCTCGGCCTCCCAGAGTGCTAGGATTACAGGCGTGAGCCACCGCGCCCGGCCGAAAATACTTGGTGTTTTTTACAAGATTTGGTTAAGGAAGAGTTTTTGTTTTTTAAAACCATCTTTCTTATTAATAGTGTATACAGATATTAAGAAGTGAAATAAATTAGGAACATAAAATGTTAGATACACAGACTTTTTTGCTTCAGAAAGTAAAACTAAGTTTTTCTTCTAATTCTTCCTCTTCCCGTTTTTTTTTTCCCTGTTCTCCTCTTTCTCTTCCAGAAGCCCTTCAGAGGCCAGTAGCATCTGACTTTGAGCCCCAAGGTCTGAGTGAAGCTGCTCGTTGGAACTCCAAAGAAAACCTTCTTGCTGGACCCAGTGAAAATGACCCCAACCTTTTCGTTGCACTGTATGACTTTGTGGCTAGTGGGGACAACACCCTAAGCATAACTAAAGGTAAAAGGACTGAGGGCAGCAAGTGGTGATTTCAAGAGACAGAAATCAGGGAATTGTGGTTTGACTTGCTATCCCCTCTGCTTGTCAAAGAGCAGCTTTTAAAGCTTTAAGATTGAAATGCAGAGACATCCAAAACAATGACAGCATTTTTGTAAGGCAGTCACCTCTCCTTAAAGAGAATTGCTGCACAGTTATCTTTAACAAAAACAGAACTTGCTCTATTTTTTTATGCTGAAAAGAATAGCTGGTCCAAATACTGAAAACACATTTTTCCCCTAAAAACATTCTTCCCCCCAAAGTTTCCTTACGTTAGGAACAGAACACTTGAGCAAACATAATAGATTTATGCAAACTGAGGCTATATATTTACCCATTTATTAAGTACAAACAGAAAGCTTCATATATATAAATGTGTTCTTATACTTTTATAAATGCATGTTTTTATGTGGACTTTTCAAAATGAAATCAGTATTTAGGATTTGCAGATTTTTAGTAATCATACAAGAATGAATGAAAAAGAACAAAGCTGGTTTTTAAAGCTAATTTATCTGATTCGGTTCTTTCCTAAGGCGAAAAGCTCCGTGTTTTAGGCTACAATCACAATGGGGAATGGTGTGAAGCCCAAACCAAAAATGGCCAGGGCTGGGTCCCAAGCAACTACATCACGCCAGTCAACAGTCTGGAGAAGCACTCCTGGTACCATGGGCCGGTGTCCCGCAATGCCGCTGAGTATCTGCTGAGCAGTGGGATCAATGGCAGCTTCTTGGTGCGGGAGAGTGAGAGCAGTCCTGGCCAGAGGTCCATCTCGCTGAGATATGAAGGGAGGGTGTATCACTACCGGATTAACACTGCTTCTGATGGCAAGGTAGGGAACCCAGACAGGGAACCTTTGTCAGGGGAGCTGATGGGCCGGGGTGGGCTGGTGGTAGTTAGTCCTTGGCCAGGAGAACCCAGAGGTCTTACTGTTAGGGTGATAAGTTATTATTGCAACAAGCTCAGCCAAGAAGATGTTTATGGGATCTTTCAAGTAAATAGCAGGAATCATTCCGTTAGCCTTATAAAGACCTTTTATTGAGGATCAGTCACTTAATGTTGCAAGTCCCTAGGGCTGGTATGATTTTCTCATTGTCCTGCTGGTATTTTGTTGTTGGCAGTTTCTTTTTTCTTCCGTCCTTCCTTCCCCTCCCCCTCCCCCTCTCCCTTTCTCTCTCTCTCTCTTTCTTTGTTTTTCTTTTTTTTATATTTTTAGTTGCTTGGCTAATTTCTTTCTATTTTTAGTAGAGACAGGATATCTCTCTTGCTGAGGCTGGTCTGGAACTCCTGACCTCAAGCAATCCTCTGCCTCAGCCTCGCAGAGTGCTAGGATTACAGGCATGAGACATCACACTTGGCCAGCAGTTTCTTAAAATAGGGAAGATACCTGTTGGGTTTTATACATACTTCTTACAATAAGACTTTTTCTTTTTAAAAAATCTCTTGTAATGATAGTAATTCATCCTCAATGAGAAAAATTCAAACAATGGATAAGTATTTCAAAAGACCACTTTAATAGCACCTTCGCCAAATAAGTCTGGCAATATGGCCTTCTTTCTGTAGATAAAATCACATGTATATATGTGTGTGTACATACATAATACTATATATTAATACATAAAAATACATATTATAAATATATAGTTTTTAAAAAAATAAGTGGAATCACTTATACCCATAGATTTCCAAGCCCAAATTAGTGTTGTAAAGGAGTTGACATATATACTTTTGTGGTCTTAAGACTCCATGAAGGGAAGGAAGGAATTAACCTTTACTGAGTTCCTACTGTATGCTGGGGCATCTTGCCTTCATTCTCTCAGGCAGCCTCACCATAGTCCTCTGGGTAGTCCTCTGGGTAGGTCCCGCTGTAATCTGCATTTTTGCATTAAAGAAAGGGAAGCTGAGAGGGATGAAGTTTCTTGCCCAGGGTTGCAGAGTGAGTCACTCATGGGAACTAGGCTTGGGTCCCACTGTCCCCTCTGCTGCACCAGGCTGTGGTGGAGGGATAGGAGAGATAGGCGGATTGTCAGGGTGGTCCAGATGGTGTATGTATTTTTTATAATATATACTGCAAGTACAGAGTTTAAAAAATCAATAGACCAAAAAGAATTAACAGTGAAAGATAATTCTGTCTCCTAATTCAGTTCTGCTAGAGGCAACCGCTCTTACCAGTTTCTTACAGTCACCCGGTGTGTATAGGTTTATGTTTAAAAAGACACAAATGATGCACACTCCACACTGTTCTGCATCTTGCTTTTCTCATTTAATAATATATTTTGGAGATTGTTTTATGGCAACATTTGGAGCCACCACATTCTTGTCAGTGACTGTGTATCACAGAGAGACCATTATTTATGTAAGCAGTTCCCTGCTGGTCAGCTTTTAGGTTTCCCATCCTTTGTTATTATAAATAATGCTGATAAGAGATAGATAGCTTTCAAATGCACCCACCATGCCCCCTCCCCTCCCCGAGCCCCTCCCTCCCTTTTTGAGACAGGGTCTCACTCTGTTGCCCAGGCTGGAGTGTAGTGGCATCATCATAGCTCACTGCAGCCTCAAATTCCTGGGCTCAAGCCATCCTCTTGCCTCAGCCTCCTAAGTAGCTAGGAGTACAGGCATGTATCACTGTGCCTGGCTAATTTTTTTATTGTTGTAGAGATAGGGTCTAACTATTGCTCAGGCTGGTGTTGAACTCCTGGCCTCAAAGGATCTTCTGGCCCGGCCTCGCAGAGTGCTGAAATTACAGGTGTGCGTGCCCTGTCTCCAACCTCCTTTTAAATCTGGGCCCATTGTAAGAAAAACACACATTTACATCATGTCCCAGTACTCAGACTAGTAACAGAAGTTTCATGAAACCTTGTTTACCATTACTGCATGTGAGGCACTCTGATATTATGTAAATTTTGGTTGAAATTTACTAAATTTATTTCATAGACCCACTAGTGGATCGTGACCAGCAGTTTGAAAATACACTGCACAGTGTTTGTGTGCAGTGTAAGTGTATGCAGGTAAGTTGCTAGAACTGACTGAAGATTATGTGCTTTGAAAATTTATGTAGGTATTGCCAAATCACCCCATATAGAAATTATACAAATTTGTTCTGCCTGTTTGCCCTCACCCTCATCAATAGTTTATTATTAGACTTGTAGAAACATCTTTGTCACTCTGATTGGTAAAGAATGATATCTCATTTTTAATATGCATGTGTCATATTTTGAGTTATCCTTATGCCATTTATTCATCTTTTTCCTACATATTAGAAATATATCAAGTTTACATATGTATTTAGGCCTATAGGTCTCTGTTCTCTTCCTTGGTCTAGCCACATGCCAATATCAAACTTTCAATTGCTATTGCTTTATACTATGTTTTAATATCTGGTAGGCCTAGTCCCCTCTTTACTGTTTTTTTTCTTTGTTTTTAGAGACAGAGTCACTCTATGTTGCCCAGGCTGGACTCAAACTCTTGGGCTCAAGCAGTCCTCATGTCTCAGCCTCCTTAGTAGCTGGAACTATAGGCGTGCACCACCATGCCTGTTGCCCATCTTATCTTTTCACCATTTTCCTGGCTATCCTCACACATTCATTTATACCATATGAACATACATATACTTCTTTTTAAAATATTTTCTTTACATGTCTCAAAGTCTTCTGGCTAAAGTCCTTTTGCCAGTGTCTGATGCTTTCCATCATTGCAGATGTCTTTAGTACCAGCACTGTGGTTTGTATGACAGACAGCAGAGCCTCTTGACGATGTGTGACTAGAGATGGGCCTTATCAGCTTGCTTTTTGTGTCTTTGTTCTTATCCCAGATGTGGAGCTAGGCTTTTCCATTTTGTGGGCTGTGGTCCAGGGAGGTGGGCCCTTTGAAAGAGCCTTCAGACCACCAGAGTACCTTTCTCGTGAATCAGAACACCATGGTGCACTGCCCATGGGAGGTGATTTTCTGGAGTGGACAGCTTGCTTCCCATCTGTGCTGTTTATCCAAGGCAAGGCATGCTGTACCAAGATAATCACTTGAGGTTTCCACTGAACAGGATAATGGGTTCTTTTCCCTAGAGTTGTTTAATCAGCAGCCTTGGAACAGATGCAGGCAGGCGTGATCTAGTTTGACAACTCATTAGCTAGGAGTTGATCTAAAATACTGTTCAAAAGGGCAGAGAAAGGCCTGCATATGGGATACCTCATTTGCAGAATTTTAGATTTATCCAAAGAGGAAGCCAACCCCTCTGTCTAAAAGCCGGTATGTGCCAGGTGGGTTCCTTTTATTCCAGGCAGAGCATAGGGAATTGATTTGATCAGTCAATATTCACTACTGGGCAACTCTTAAGACTTTCCTAGGCCTCCTCCCTCCCCCCCTAGCAAAGACTCTTCCATCAACTGCCTGAGCACCTGGAGACTTCTCAGCCCACAGACCGGCTGCATGGTTCCTTTCCATGAGAGCCTTGCTGGAGGGGGATGGTCTGGGATGAGTGAGTAGTGGTAGGGTGGGGAGATACTACAGCTCTATGTGAGACAGTATGGCTCAGCGTTGAAAATCCTTCTCAAATAGCAGAACTTTGATGCAGTCCTTTTTGGGTTTCGAAGGGGGAAATTTAAGATTACTAGGAGAGACAGGCTGGGATTGAATAAAGTATAATTCTTATTTTTAAATTAGCTAATCTTCAGAAAAGAACTGAATTTAGAAGATTCTTCCATAAGGCCCCAGGACCTCTCTCTGTTCTGTGCTTTTCAGCTGCAGGTGTGGCCACTCAGTCTACCCCGGGCTTCACGGCCCTGGGAGTTTTGAGTTGGACTCTGGAAAGGCTGAGCCATGGCCGTTTCCTAAGATGTCAGCAGTCTTAAAAATCTTCAGATACTCAGGGGTTTGTTTGCTTGTCATTCTTCTGGTACTTTACCAAAGTGTATAATCTTCTGTCAACATAGCAGATTTAAAGACTGATTTTTGTTCACTATCCTCTGCCTAAGTCATTGTTAGTTCTGAATATTTGTATCTACACCTCATTTCTGTGAAACACCACTGTCAGGTTGTTTGGTTCCTCATAGCCCTTGATAGAGTCTTTCCTTTTCTTGAAAGATATGCCCAGTTGACATTTATTTTCATGGTCTGCTGAAGTGAGAGGTTCAGGGTTACAAGAGTGGAATTTGGGCTTAAGGTTTAGCAGAGTGGCAGGAAGGGACCACTTGGAGCCTCTTAGATTTTTAAGGTCTACCCACCCTGACAGTGGCTTAGCATCTGCAGGTATCCTGGTTAAACGCTTGCTACTCACAGCTCACCTGCCCTTGGGGAGGAGCCTTGGAACATGACTGTGTACCACTGGGCTTCTACCCTCCTGCTGGAATGTGAGCGGCTCTCAGGGAAGCAGCCTGTAAACAGTGTGTCCGAAGTGGCTCACCAGGGTCTGAGGCAGCCAGAGGTTGCACAAGTTGAAGATCTGTTAAGCCTGTGAGTGTAGCTGTCAGGAAGAAAGCTGTTTCTGGGAGTTTCTTTGACAAGTCCTGTCTTTCAGGATCAGGGATAATTAGGAAGAGGCAGCAGCCCTGGCTGAGCACCCTGAATGTTTATGGAACCAGGCGCATAGTTTAATGACATGCCATTCACGAAGCTAACTTTACTTTCTTCCCTGGGCATGCCACGAATTCCTGATGATTACCCAGTTCACCAGCAAAATGTTGCTCAAAAACTAGAATTAATCAGAAGGAAGCCACCAGACTTGACTTAGGGAGACATGGGGAAGATGGCTGTGAATCCAACACACAGTGCATCTGAGAGAGATGGTTTAATATTTTATCAGTGTTGGTATGTAAGTTTTATGTTGAAGATGAACTAAGTCACAGGGTCTGTACATTTAATTACTGAAGAGGATAAAGTCTGCCCATTCAGTGAAACCTCCTGTAACTCTGAAATCTCTAATGGAGTAGGCTGTGAGGGAATCACATGAGACCAAGAACAAATTCTGTATAAACCAGGGCTTAGGGGGAGCCATTAGCATTCTGTGTGGGATTGAAGGAACTCGACCTTCTGGTTGAGGAGTGCTCCTTTCAGGCTGATGACTCTGCTGGAAGAAATGGGTAATGAGCCTTGCTCCCAGGTCCTCTGCCCCAGAGCCCTGCAAGCCACACAGGTTCTTTATCCCCACAGTGTGCCAGTGATTTCCAAGGTGGGAGGGTGCTCTGATTCCAGGAATGTCTTCTTGGAATGGCCTCTCTTGATTCTCTACACTCCTTGGTAGGGAAAACACCATCAGCTGAGCTAAGCCAAGAGAAGAGGGGTTGGAGCATTTGCAACCTGCATGTGGTGAAGAGATTGGACGAGCTGGCAGACTTGTGCAGTGGGGGCAGGGATTAGGAGCCATCCCCTGTCCTCCTCAGTTTTCTTGTGAGTGGCACTTGTATCTGTGACTAAACCGAGGAGAGTACTGTGGACATCACTGTGTGGGTATTAAGCTAACAGCAGGCCTCAGCAGTGCCAACTTCTGTCCCCCACCCCACATTCTTGCGTGCACGTTCACGGGTCTAAGTGTGACTCATAGCATGTCCCTAGAGCAGTTCACTCCGAGGTTTTCTTAGGCACACTCAAGTATAAAAAGTGGGGCCTCCTCAACCTGAAAAGTCCTGGAAATCAGAGGCACCGTCTTGCAGAGGGACAAGCCAGTGTCCCCGGGCCACCCACAGTTGTCATGTGAGGAGCAAGTTCCCCAGAGCTGAGGTCTTGGGTTTCTTAGAATTTTATTTTAGTAAAATTATTACCAAAACATTATAAACCCAAAGTTTGCCATTGGCTTGCCTGAGTCTTAGAAATTTACTTATGCCATCACCCCAAGCAAAAAAACAAAGGAAAAAAAGAGAAAAATCTTGTTAATAAATCCTGTTTATCCTCTTGAAGGTTATAGATGAGATCAACTTTGTATTTTGTTTTTTCCTTCTTTTCAAAATATTAAAGTAATGGTACCTGACATAACCAACAGTCAGAGGCCCTGGCCCTACCATGTGTATTTCAGACTTTTTCTTCCCTTTTCTTTTTTTAAGTAATAAGGTCTTACAGCTATAGCTGAAACTTGGACCTGTTCCGTTTTCTCCAGACATCACCCAATTTCTCCCAGATATCACCGCTGTCCGAAATCTGTGTTCCTCCTTCCCACGTCTTTGCAGTTCGGGCAAGTCTGCTGAGTGGTTGTGATTTAACTATTCTATCCACCTTTAGTAACGGTTGGCTGCCCCGAGCAAGCCTGTAGATTCAGTTATGTGCCTGGAGCCCAGATGTCCTGTGTGGATTTTAATGTAGAATTGTTTTTTGGTAAGGAAGCATTCCCTCTCCACACCAGTGAAACAAATACAAAGACAAAGACAAACAGTGGCCACTGCCCCCCACATTGGTGCTTTGTGCCAGCCTGCCCCTTCCCTTCCATTCTGTCTCAGTGGTCCAGACGAAAACTCTGCACGGACTTGTTCACTGCACATGTCCTCACCCGCTGCAGATTTCAGACAGGGACTCAAGTGCTCTTGTGTCATAAATTCCTTCCATTTACTTCCTCATCTTGGAAAAGGCTGTGCATCTCCTTCAGGGACCCTCGGAGCCCCTGCCCTGTTCCTGGAGAGTTCTGAGAGGGGCATCTCACCTGGGCAGACCACTGGGATTTGCACGTCATGGCCGATGATGCTTCCTACTCAGGCCAAAGTGAGGGGTAGGAATGCAAAGGAGATTTGCACTGTGTGTAGTGATGTTCGTCTTCCGATCACTTTTCATTCTACGCTCATCCATTTTTAGTTATAAATTATATAAATTATTTTCTTTTCCCATCAACAACTATTGATTGTGTGCTCATTATGTGCTCATTTCCATTATGTGCTCATTTCCTGTTCTTAACATTGGGGTTACAGGATAACAAAAGATAGCTTAGGGCTCGGCCCTCGTGAAGCTCAAATGCTGTTATGTAGGGACAGACAGTAATGAAACAAATAAACAGGAAATTGTCAGCTGATAGTCAAGTCCAGTGCACAGAAGACAGGTGATATAACTTGTGATGGGTGGTGAGTTTAGATTGAGTAGTCAGGGACAACTCCACAGACATTTAACCTGGCCTGGGAATGGTGAGAGAGAACTGGGCATGTGAAGATTAGGGGCTGGAGGATTTCAGGCAGAGGGAGCAGTGGCGGTTGAAAGTCCCTGAGGCCTTTTACTGTGTCTTTCTGCTTTAGCAGGTAAGCTGTAGCTTGTGTAGAGAAAGCCACTATAAGTGATTTTCTAAATGCCTCCGTCCTGTGTGGACAGCTGTTTATCTGAGTTTTGCTGTGCACTAAATTAAGGATCAAATGGGTTTATTTGAGTTGTTTGAAGTTGCATCTGCTCTGTGGCCTAATCACCGTTCCCTGTTTTCCTCAGCTCTACGTCTCCTCGGAGAGCCGCTTCAACACCCTGGCGGAGTTGGTTCATCATCATTCGACTGTGGCTGACGGGCTCATCACCACTCTCCATTATCCAGCCCCCAAGCGCAACAAGCCCACTGTCTACGGCGTGTCCCCCAACTACGACAAGTGGGAGATGGAGCGCACAGACATCACCATGAAGCACAAGTTGGGCGGGGGCCAGTACGGGGAGGTGTACGAGGGCGTGTGGAAGAAGTACAGCCTGACGGTGGCCGTGAAGACCTTGAAGGTAGGCCAGCTAGAACCACTGCTGCTGAACCTCGGTTAACCACGTCTGCTGGCGTGCAGCGATGTTCCTTCCACGAGGCCTGCCCCCCACACATGGTCCCGGGGCTTCGTTGGTGCTGAGTAATTGACTCTTCAGTCTTACGTTGTCTGTTTCTTTGAATCATTCTCATAACCCCAGTGTGTTTCCACATATGGTGAGAGCTGACAAGTGCTAAGGGTTTGGGGTTTAAAATAGATTAGTCATTTGGAGAAGTTTTCTCATTCTATGGCAAGATTCTTTTAAAGCTGTGGGTTTCCGTTCTGTTTGTGTGTCATAGAGATCACTTCCTACTGAGAGTTAAGAGGAGGGAGAGAAAAACCTCTGGGTTTTGAAAGAAGGAGATTTAACCAAATGCGTTTGACTCTTCTGTTGGTTTTTGTTGGCAGATTTGAAAGGCAAATGCACTGGGTGTTCCCAGCAGGTTCTGATTCTCTGTGTTGTGTGCCCAGACTTATGCCAATAGAGGTAGAAGTGCTTCTGACAGAATGGCGGCAGGAAACTCACTTTTTACCAACTCAGATACAGCCCAATCTCTCTTGTTAACTGTGACTTTCACCTTCTTGACTAATGAATAGTGTTTGTAGTTTCCAGGCAGTTTTTTTTTTTTCTTTTGATCTAGTTCTTTGAAATCCTTAGGATGCCAAGGGAAGGAGGTTTTCACTTTCAACCCTCTGCCCCCTTCAGAATGTGATCTGAACCTTCCCTGTGGTGAGGGTGCCCCCTACTGTTGACTTGCTCTATTTTCAGTTGTTTTAAATGAGTTTTGATTACATTGATCTGTGCACAGAAATGGAGTGAGGGAGCCCCTTTTTGTAGCTATGAGAAAAGAAAAAGAACAGAGACATCCACTGCTGGGAAAAATTGACTCAGGTTTGTCTGTGTGTGTCTCAAAAGTCAGGTGCACATGTTGAGACTGGTGCAGCCAAATGCTACCTCCTAGGGACTCTGTGACTTACCTGGTGCCTTCCCTCAGAGGCACAGTAAAATGGGAAATACAGTTTCTGGCTGGTTTACAGTTTGAGCTGCTTTAGAGAAAAGATCACATTCTTTGTTCCTAGAAACCAACTCATGTTCAGCATGTGCCCCTGTCTCTGGGGCAGGGCTAGCACTTGGGGGTGGCATGCTTTGGGGTCACCTTGAGGACTCCTGGATATTTCCCAGATGGAACTTTTTCTTAATTGAGCAAATATTATTATTGAGTTCTTTACTTCTATTTGCTGGACCCTGGGCTCAACACCAGTATTAGAAAATGAATTGGACAGAGTCCTTCCCTTTGGGCAGGGGGCGGTCTGAGCAGTGGGAGGAACAGGCAGAGTAACAACGGGTTGCAGCACAGCAGGGAGGCCCATGCGCAGAGCTGCAGCTCCACGCAGGGATGAGCAGAGGACAGACAGGTGAGCTGTGCGTGGCCGGGAGGAAGCATTTAGGGAACTGCAAACCAGGGCTGTGGTGAAGGAGTGGGGCTTGGCCAAGGGAGAAAGGCTGGGGTCTGGGAGGGGTGCGGTAAGCCACAAAGGCCATGAACCTCAGCTAAGGAGCTGGGATTTTATCCTGAAGACAGTGGGGAGCCAGTGAGAGATTTGGTGCACAGGAATAACGGGACTCGACGTGAGTTCTCAAAGGTCTTCATGTTGGAGAGCGCCAGTGCTCAGTGGCTGGTGTATTGTGGATACGGCCACCCTCACGGATGTTGATTGCCGGGGTTTTGAGGTAACAGATTTTTATACCAGTAAGCCAAGTTTTGTAATCAACTCCTATCTTTTTAAACACGTGCAGTTTAGTTCGCTACCCTTAAATAAAGAACAGAAAGAACAAAACAACCATCGCCCCCCCATTCCACCGACCACACGAGTACAGGGAGAGGGATGTGCAATTGCTCAGTTTGACACAGGGTTGAAGACCACGCTCAGAGCAACGGGGACTCGATCAACTGGAGAAACTGGGAAAGGCCCGGACATCACCCACACAAACAACAGGATTTGCAAAAATGAAACAAGGAAGATTGAAAGCACAGAATACACTGGGTTTCAACCAGTAATGGCTTGTCTGAAAACTTTAAAAAGAGATAAGAGTTTGCATAACTTGAAATGTGGAGAAACCCACCTCAGTAGATAATGCTGCGGCACTATTTTCTGAACAACTGAAGGAGAGGCTTCTGGAGGGGGCCGCTGGACCCCAGTGTGGCGGGAGCTCTTACCCAGTGAAGCAGAATTGTCTGGAAGTGGGTGCCTTTCAGAATATGCTTTACTAATAATGTATTATTAGAGTTTTTACTATACTTTTAATGATTTTCCCCAAGAGCCTAATTAACAGTAGGTAAAGAATTACAGAGTCCTAGTTGCATAGATTGCTTTGAATAGTCGCCCCAAGTGGTATCTAATTATGGGAAAGACAATATATCCCTTTCTAGAGGTATGCTAACTCAAAATATGGTACTAAGCAATTGCTAAATAAATTATCCCTCCTTCTGCCTGGCCCTGCACAAAAAACCATTCCTACGGTATGTTGCCTATTTGTCAAATAAGATTAATATCAATATTGTGGGCATTTATTTCTACTACAGAAGTTGAGAACTTTGGGTTCTAAATTACAGTAATAACTCATGTTTATCAAGCTCTTATCATGTGCCTGGCAGAGTTCTTGAGTGCTTATTACATTTTGCATCTCATTTAATCCTCACAGCCTTAAGAGAAAGGGTGTTAATGTTACATGTTGAGCAACCCAAATTTGAAAATCCAAAACCTGAAATGCTCCAGGATCCAAAGGTTTTTTTTTTTTTTTTTTTTGAGACAGAGTCTTGCTTTGTTGCCCAGGCTAGAGTGAGTGCCATGGCATCAGCCTAGCTCACAGCAACCTCAAACTGCAGGGCTCAAGTGATCCTTCTGCTTCAGCCTCCCAAGTAGCTGGGACTACAGGCATGCGCCACCATGCCCAGCTAATTTTTTCTATATATATTAGTTGGCCAATTAATTTCTATTTATAGTAGAGACTGGGTCTTGCTTTTGCTCAGGCTGGTTTTGAACTCCTGACCTCGAGCAATCTGCCTGCCTCGGCCTCCCAGAGTGTTAGGATTACAGGCGTGAGCCACCGTGCCCAGCCGATCCAAAGGCTTTTGAGCACTGACATGATGCTCAAAGGAAATGCACATAGGAACATTTCAGATTTCAAATTTTTGCATTTGGGATGCTTAGCTGGTAAGTATAATGCAAATATGAAAAAAATCCAAAAAAAATTCAAATTCCAGAAGACTTCTAGTCCCAAGCATTTCGCCTAAGGGACATTCACCCTATATCAGTATTTTAAGGTTGAGGAAAGTGAAGCAGAGAGAAGTTATGTGACTGGCTTGGCCTCACACAACTAGGAATGGCAGAGCCAGGATTCGAACCCAGGCAGCCAACTCTAAAGCCTAATTATTTTTCTTTTTTTAATTGTAACTCGGGTTCTTATTCCTCAAACACCATGAAAAATAAACATAAACCACACTTATACCCTTTTAAAACCATCACTTTTCCTCATCTCTCACATTTATTTCCCTCATGGGCTATGGCTAAAATCTACCTTCTCTTCAAAGCACCTTGAAAAACACTTGCAACTCTAGCCGAAGCTTCATTCCCATAACACGTCTCTTAGTCTCCTGTAGTCTCCGGTCGCTGGCCCGTCTGAGGGCAGAGCCAGAATCCTTTGTGATCAGCAGGGGGAGCAAGGCCCAGCTTCTAACAGTGGTCACCTCCCTAGCCGAGAGCATCTGAAAAGAGGAGGACACTGGGCTGACCCCTGTGGATGGGAAACAGGGAACTGCTCCTTTGAATGCTGATAGTATTTGGCAGGACGTAATGCTTTGCTGTACCTTTGTGCTTGTGATCTGTGTTAAAGGCAGAATGTGCTTAAGAGAACCAACCATCAAGTACAAGAAGCTCTAATTTTTTTTTTTGAGTTGGGGTCTCACTGTGTTGCCCAGGTTGGTCTCAAATTGCTGGACTCACGTGATCCTCCTGCCTCAGCCTCCCAAGTAGCTGAGACAATAGGCATGTGCCACTGCTCCCAGCCAAGAAGTCCCAATCTTAAAATGAGCTATATTCCAAAAGTTTGTCTTTTTTTTTCTTCCTATGAAACAGTTCTCTAAGCAACAGAATTTGGAAAAGACTACTGTTTATCTAGCTGTGGCACTCAGATTGACTCATGAACTGGGTATCAGATTTACTGTTAAAACAGTGGAAAATAACACAGCATATATCTTTCAGATAGGTAATATGTGCACATAGTACACTCCCACTCTTGATTTTATGTCTTTCCTGAGTCCACATGTGTAAATCTTTTTTTAACCATATGGCAGTATCCTGTAGACACTGCTCTGTACCTTCTGTTGTCCACGTGACGTATCTTGGCAGTTGTCCTTAGCAGGACACGGAAAGTTGTCTTGTCTCTGTATGGATGTATTTTCAGTGTGTACCAGTTCTCAGTGGGCCTTTGTGTTATTCCCAGTATTTTGGTATTGTGAACAGTGCCACAAGGATTGTCCTCGTTTACACGTATGTGAAACTGTCCTGCTGGGTCAGCTCCTCCAAACTACTGGATCAGGGCCATGTGCACATATGATTTTGATTGTACTGCCAAAGTGCCTTCCGAGGAGCCCCGACCAGTTTTCACTCCATGGACGAGGTTGAGAAAGCGCCTGTTTACTCCACTCACCACAGTGTGTTTGGTTTTTTTCTTTTCTCCTGAGAAATTGGTTTTATTGGGGAGCTCCAGAAACAATCAGAGACGGAAGGGCTCTATGACAGCATTCTTGCCTGGCAGTTGTATATGCAGTGGCTCTCCACCTCTATGAGGAGGGCCACGTGTGAGGGAGAGAGGCCACACAACTCAGAGCCCGCTGTTGCCGTGTTGCACTTGCTCTCGCAAGAGAATCATTTCTCGCAGTGGGATCTCCTCTGGCCATGGGGCTAGATGCAGTCATGCTATCGGGGATGAGAGTTCCGGGGCTTCCTCTGGGCTCTCTCTTGGGCGTTTCACTTGACCTTCAGGTCCCACATCTGGTGTCCGATCTGCCTTCCTTAGTCTGGCGCGGAAGCTCTGTGCCATCTCTCCTCTGTGCTTTTAATCATGTTGCGTCTGGTCTGTCTGGCAGGTGAAGGACAGCACTTCCCTGTACTCATAACCTTGCTCACCTAGGATTGGTTAAGAACCAGGAACAGGTGTGGAAACTGATCTATCAGTATATATGAGCTGTTTGCCTCCCTGCTGAGATGGAGGCATAGGGAACCTAAAGCCTTTGCAGAAACTTCCAGAAGGCCCAGCCATTTCTGAAACAGTGCTTCTTGTCATGCTGTAGAAAACCTACATGTGGGGGTGAGCAAAAAGGAGGAAGCTGATTAGAAAATATCTGTGAGATGTCAAGTCTGGGAGAATGTATCTGTGAGAAGACAAAAGTATTCATTACAGAACCAGCCTTTCCTGCACACAAGCAGTATGTTTAGTTTACTTCTCAGGAATAGAGATCAACTGTCTTCATAGTAACGAAAGTGAATACCACTGATCTAGCACCAGCTACGTTCTAGGCATTGCTCTCAGCACTCTGTGTGTGTGAGGTAGATCCTGATTCTGCATCTGTTGTGCAGATGAGAAAACAGGCTCAGAGAGGATAACAGGACCACTTACCATGGTCGCACAGCAGCAGAGCTAGGTTGGAATAACATCCTCTTGACCACTCCACTGTACCATCCAAAATGTTCATTTGTGTCTGGGCTGGCTGGGCCAGTCAGTCCTGGTGAAGAGAGCCCAGTTGTCCCATCTCTCTCCCTAATGGGCACAGCACAGACAGACAAGGCTGGAAATTCATAGCTTTCTTTCAAAGCGTTTCCTTCACCCCAATTCATCTGAGTTAGTATTAGTTTACTATATAAATGAATTCTTTTCAAAAGAATGATAGGAAATTTTAAAATAAAAGTAAAGGAATGTCATAGGATTTCATCCAGAATATTTCCAGTTTAACACAACTACAAATGTAGTTTGCTGTTAATATTAATAAATTATAAATTGAACTAGGTCTGATTCCAGCAGGGGGAGACAAATCCACACTGATTTTTTTTTTGAAAGAAAAACAAGGAATTAGGCCGGGCGCGGTGGCTCAAGCCTGTAATCCTAGTACTCTGGGAGGCCGAGGCGGGTGGATTGCTCAAGGTCGGGAGTTCAAAACCAGCCTGAGTGAGACCCCGTCTCTACTAAAAATAGAAAGAAATTAATTGACCAACTAAAAAAATATATAGAAAAAATTAGCCAAGCATGGTGGTGCATGCCTGTAGTCCCAGCTACTCACAGAAGGATTGCTTGAGCCCAGGAGACTGAGGTTGCTGTGAGCTAGGCTGACGCCACGGCACTCACTCTGGCCTGGGCACCAAAGTGAGACTCTGTCTCAAAAAAAAGAAAAACAAGGAATTATACTTTACTCACATGAGAGAGAGAAAGGAGACAGCTGAGAGAGGGAAGCCTCTGAAAGCCGTGCTGTTCCTTTTGCATGTTGATGCTTCTCAACATCTCTAACATGGGTCTTTGAGAAAAGGGTCAGTGGCTATAAAAGCAAATGATATTTCCGAAATGATTTCACTGAGCATGGTTTATTATGTGGTGCTTTACAAAAGAAAAACTCCACTCGTCTAGAAAGCTTTATTTGAGAGCTACTTTTTGAACATATTGTTGGCCAAGCAAGATTCTTAACGCCCCAGTCCTCTACGTGAGCAGCATCAAAGGCCCCATTCTGGCAGGCGTTCTCGCTCCAGCCTTTGACATTAGCATGTCACCCTGGTACATCAGAGCACTCCATGCCAAGAGCAGCATGGTCTGCTGAACACGTTAAGGAGCAGAAAGGACTCGAAAGAATCAAACAGCCAATGGGCAGCAGCAGGGACGAGTCCCCCTAACCGCCCCCCACTCCACCATATGGCTTGGCACAGTGACTACCAACGATGTTTAATTGACATTAGGACCAGCTCACCATTTTTAAAGAGAAATAAATTGTTTCTAAGTTTCAGTCTCCGTGAGCCCCAAGCTGAGAGGTGATGGCTGACACGCAGCCTCGTTGGTCATGCTGTGCTCATACCAGGATTAACCAAAGCAAGAAGCCTCTAAGTAAAGGCTGACCTGTCCTCTGGACATCTCCCCACGTCAGGAGGAGAAATGAGTGCAACTAGTGAGTACAGCAAGGATACTTTGGCGTTTGTCTCCCAAAGGGGCAGGAACAATGTATAAGGTTCCACATTTAACAGAAAGCTGATAAAGCTTCCTCTTTGGGGAGCCCAATTTTCAAGACATCCACTTGCTGTCCCCNTTCCCCCCCCCCCCCCCCCCGATCTTTCTCTTCAGGCACACTCAAACTCCATGTTGAAACTTGGAGGTGTCTCACTTCCTTCCTTGGCCGTCATAGCCAAGTTCTTACAGCAGAACAGATCATATTATTTAACACCGACCCTGCTTCTTATTTCGATGATGGGTTCAGAAGACAGTGGCTTGAATTCAGAAAGAGGCTTACCAACATAGGCCAAGGCCAAGGCTCTGTGTGATGGGGCCTCCCATGGGGCAGACACCGCAGCACTTTGGACGTGACCCTTGACCAAAAGTACATGAGGAAATGTAGAAATAGCATTCCATTTGTGCTGGGCACTTGCTAATATCTGTTTCTCCCCTTGGCATTTAGATACTGTGGACTTGTTGAAATGTGATGTGTACTGATGATACTCGTGAATTCGCTGTTAAGGGAGCTGCTGGTGAGGATTATTTTAGGGTCTGAGTAATTGACCTGACAGATAGTGGTGATTGCTTCATTAAGAGCCCCATGACACCACATGCTTAAGCAGTTCTGTATCCTCTGTTGCTGTCATGTTTTGAAGCATCGCTCTTCTTTGGTGATGTACCATCTCTTTCTGTCATCAGCGTCTCTTCCCTTAAATCAAGTACATTTCAGAGTCTTCAAGTGATGTTTTTTTATGTAGTGTTTGGACCCCTTGGAAACCAGATGTTCCTTAGGAAAGTAGCCCCATGTTTGTAGTGTTTGCCTCTGCATACCTCCTCCCTGCCCCGCCACCAAACTCCAAAAGATGGGGAAACAAACATGGTCTGCACAGCAGCCAGCAGAAGCCAGCCGTTGGCTCATGCAAGCCAACTCTGACCTGTTGCCGTGGATGAGAATTCAAAAGTTCAGCACCAAGGGGAAAATTCTTTGTGCCATTGGGGTGATGATCAGCTGTCATGGAACCTGTCTGGAGGAATGTGGGTGCCACAAAAGGTGGCCGAGGACAAGTACGTTGAAGCTCCAGTTTATATTAACCATTCAAGTTGTACTTTCCACTTAATTTGCTGAAATTATTTCACCACTGATTTTTTTTTTCTTCTGTAGGAGGACACCATGGAGGTGGAAGAGTTCTTAAAAGAAGCTGCAGTAATGAAAGAGATCAAGCACCCTAACCTAGTGCAGCTACTGGGTGAGTAAGCATGGCGCTCTGCAGAGAGGGGCTTATGCTCAAATGCTCTGGGGCGACACAGGTGCTGAGAAGAAGTGAGGGGCAGCTCCCTGCATCACCAGTTCCGATGCGGACATCCCTGCTCTGCCAACATTTAGCTGCTGGTAAAAGAGCATCCCCTTTGTGGGATGGGGGGCTGGGGGGGGTGGGTGTGTGTGTGTGTGTGTGTTTACTTTAAATGGATACCTAAAAAGCAGTCAAATGCAAATCTGAAATTGGCTTCTGAAACTTAAGAATTTGAAGAGTTTTTTCACTGAAGTGATTCTGTAAGTAGACATGATCATCAGACATAGTGATTTGGGGTAAACTCACAATGGTTTAGGTCATTTAGTGTGGGGTCTGGTCTTTGCTTCTGAACTCATGGCAACCTCTTCCTGTATAAATTCAAGTTTATTGGCTTAAGAGGAAAAAAAGAACATGGCCATGTCCCTCCCATAGAAGCACAGTCTCAACGCACAGGTGCTTGAAACTACGGTAGAAGTTGGGCCCAGGGCTTAGGGGCAGAGTCGGAATCCATTTCAGAAGCCTTTTTCTTTAGAAAGATGTTTGTTTAGTCAGGAGTAGAGCTGCATGCTAAAGTCCTCAGTGTCTCATTGGCAGGGGTCTGCACCCGGGAGCCCCCATTCTATATAATCACCGAGTTCATGACCTATGGGAACCTGCTGGATTATCTGAGAGAGTGTAACCGGCAGGAGGTGAATGCCGTGGTGCTGCTGTACATGGCTACTCAGATCTCGTCAGCCATGGAGTACCTGGAGAAGAAAAACTTCATCCACAGGTAGGGGCCTGGCAAAGCAGCCCAAGCTGCAGAGCTGCGGAGTGTGGAGTCAGGCAGCCTGTACAAAGGCCCAGCCTGCAAGGTCTTAGGGCTCAGCTTCTGACCTCAGTGCTGGCAGCACAGTACGCCTTGGAACAAAGGCAAATGCTATGTCCCTGACATAGCCAGCTTCAGGCCTGCATGCAGGGCTAAATTCAGCCAGGGCTAGACCCTGGGCCAACGGAGCAGTTCATCCCCGGGATAAAAAATATTTCATTTGTGAACCATTTCCGGCTAAGTAGAATATTAAATGAAGTTCATAGAAGGTGTCCTTCCTAATAATCACAGCTACCTCTGAAATGGAGCACTCATTGTTCTGCGAGGCCAGTGTTCATCAGTAATGACCTCTTCCTAGGAGCAGCTGGCGTTGCTTTTACACAAACTCATGATAATGGCCAGTGCATGGGTTTTGTTTTTTAGTGTGTGGGTTTTTTCCTCCTTTCTCTTTATTATCATTTCATTCTCCATTTAACTTGCTGTCATCTGGTTCAGGGATGTTTCCACGATTGTCAGAATTGTATATATGTAGGCTGGAATTAAGTGTCTTTGCTGTTGTAAACCCTGGAGTGTTTTGACCTTCAAGTGTGCCACAATTATCTTGGTCTTCACATTCTTTGCTGGTGGAAATGGCTTCCTAGCGAAATGACAGCCTATGCAAGTCAGAGCCTGATGGGCTTTGCCGGAGTCTTTCATACAAGATGTTCTCCACGCCACCATTGTGACCTTTCCTACCCAATTAACTCAAGTATGAAACCTCTACATGAGATTTCATAGTGAGGAATAAGAGTAGCATGTGTGAAATGCTGACGGCTCCTAGCAAGACAGATTTTCTATGCTCCACGATAGGCTGATCCGGATGCTCCTGGCAGTCAGGAAAGTGAACCCTCTGATGCTGCAAATTGAGATGCCTTGACTTCTGGTTTGCCTTGCATGGCTAGGTCGGTTCCTTCTTCACTCAGGCAAACTTAAGATGCTTTACCAAAATCCTATTAGCACAACTCTTCTGTATTTAATTTCTCTTTCACTGCTGACGATCAAGCTATCTCACGCAGCCATCACCATAAGCTGCTGCCTCTTCCCGTTCCTCTCTTCCAGTTTGCCCTTGTGGTTTTGTGGTTAACATTCACGAAGCAAAGATTAGACTCCTGCCTCCCTGGGAGAATCAGGAGTTGTGAGAGGAGGCAGATCATGCAGGAGAGTTTCTAGGATACATTTGGGTAGGCATCAGGAAGAAAGAGAAGAGTAGGAAACACAATTTGAGTAAAGAATGCCATGGGCTTTATTTTATTTTTTCTTGTCAAGTCTGGATAGCACATGTGGGAACTCACTCTTAGACAAGCTTCCCAAGATCGAGGACTAGGCTAAGTGTTTGTTCCCCATGCCTGGCATAGAGTAGCAGTAACGCTTACTGTTCTCCAGCCCTGGGTCTAAACACTTTGCATATTAATTCATTACCCTCACAGCAACCCAAAGAGGTATAGGCACTGTTATTATCATCTTCATTTTACGGATGAGGTAATGGAGTCCCAAGGTAATTAACTTGCTGCAGGTCACGGGGCCCGGGAGCCCACTCCCAGCGCCTCTGCTGCCTCTCCCCGTGGTGGGAGATCACAGTGTGTTTGCCGAGGGACTGGCGCTGCGTCCCAGTGGGGTGTTAGCACAAGCTTCTAGGGGTCCAGACTCAATCTTGCCATTGTCAGTGTAGCACCTTTGTTCAGCAGTACTAGATTCGTGAAGCTAGAAAATTGCCTAGGAGCTCTCATGGGTGAACTTTTTTCTTTCTCAGAGATCTTGCTGCCCGGAACTGCCTGGTAGGTGAGAACCACTTGGTGAAGGTGGCTGATTTCGGCCTGAGCAGGTTAATGACAGGGGATACTTACACAGCCCACGCTGGAGCCAAGTTCCCGATCAAATGGACGGCGCCTGAAAGCCTGGCCTACAACAAGTTCTCTATCAAGTCTGACGTCTGGGGTAAGGGCTGCTGCATGGGGCGTCCGCGCCTGCTGCAGGAGGCTTGCTTTCCTTTTCTCCTGGTGTTTTTACTGCCTTTTTCTTGCTCTTCCCTTTCTTTTTCTTCTCTTCCTTACTTAATTCTCCTTATTTTGTGTGTTCCTCTCTCATTTTAAAATCCGTTCTCCTGTTTTCTTTTCAAAATGGAGTAAAAGTGAACTTTTTATTCCTAAATAATCCAGAATATTTTTCTTTCCGTTTCCCTCCCCCACCCTTACCATTTTTATGTCTTCATTCTAAGTTTGCTGCTTGGATTTTGGATTTGCTCAGGCAACTAGCTGACCCTGCAGGCACCTAGGATACCTCCTGGTATGCTGTTTAGAAGTCTCATGTGACAATTTAAAAATAATTTTTTTATTGTGACAAATTGTAAGCCCACACCGAAGATAATAGAGTTGTACAGTGACACCTGCCAACCCCAAGCCCATCACCCCACTCTGGTGACCCCTCATGGTGCGCTTGCTTCCTCTGGGCCCCACCCTTACTACTTTGAAACAAATTCCAGACATCATATTATTTTGCACAGAAGTATTTCAGTATGTGTCTCTTAAAGATGACATTTTTATTAGCATGGTAACATTGCTACCCCCAACATTGGCAGTTACTTCTGATATTTTGAAATATCCAGTTAGTGTTCACATTTGCAACTGAACCATAAAAATCACACTTTTTTTTTTTTTTTACAGTGTTTGAACTGAGATCCAATTACGGTTAACAGTGCATTTGTTGTTCTGTCCCTTCAGTCTCTTCTAATCTGTGAGCTTCTTCTCCGTGTCTTTATCTCCCTTGCCATGTATTTATTGAAGAAACCCCATCACGTGTCCCTGAGAGTTTCCCACATCTGGGTTTTGCTCATGATATCCACAGTGCGATTTAATCTGCTCCTCTGGCTTCAGTACTCCTGGTAAATGGGTAGTTGGAGCTAGACAGTTTGATCACATTCAGGTTTGACTTTTTATTTTCTTTTCTTTTAGTAAGAGTATAGGAGGTGGTGTGCTCTTCCATCAGTAGTTACATAATGCTTGATCTTCTCCCTTTTTGTGATTTTTAGCAGTTATTGATACCCAAAACCTACATCTGATAGTTTACTAGGGGTAATTCTCTAATTCTGTCATTCCTGATTCATTTATTAGTGAAATACTTCTGCAAGAAGAAACTGCCCTTCATCCGTTTGGTGAAGTATATATAGTGGTCAGTTCATACAGGAAAAGCAGGTTAAATTTCTGCTCCTTTGCCTTTATTTACCAATTTTTGAAATAACAAGTTAGTTTCTTAATACTTTTGAATGGTGACCAATTAGGTTTTTTTGTTTTTGTTTGTCTTTTGTAGTATTATTATGAACTCTTGGATTTAAATATATTTCATGTGTTTCCTTCCACTGCAGTTATTTTCCCTTTTGATATCCAGATTGTCTCATCTTCCAGTGGAAACTTCAAATTAGCTCCTCTTAGGCCTTTTGACATTATCCTTACAGTCTTCCATGACATCCATGCTCTCTGAAATGACAATATATTCTAGGTTCATTCCTTGCCCCAGACAGTTTCTCTAAGAAGTCCTGGTTCCTTTAATGGGAAATGGAATTTCAAGGCCATAATCTGGGATTTCAAAACTTTCAAAGACCTCCTAAGATTTTTTATGAGCTTTATAGTTGGAAGAAGGCTTGGAGATAATCTCACACACCTGAAAAGGAGTGGTGGCCAGCCTCAGGCACATAGCTGGTTGGTCACCTGATTTCCAGCGCTAGGTTCCTTCCACCACATATCCCATCAAGATGGCCACATTACTTAAAAGACCCCGAGGGGCTTATAACCCAGTTGTTTCCTCTCCTTTAGCATGTTTCAGTCTGTGTTGTGAGTAAACTGAAAATCTCATTCTGTCCTGTGCTGTCTTGGGCTGTTTGTGACTAAGAGCCTGATAAAACGTCAGTGCCTGGGCTGTGTCTGAGGTCGTAACTTCTGATGTCTGCTGCACAGGTGACCAATTTTAAACGCAATGTGGTTAAATCTACACATCTTGAACAGCCTTTCTCTTTCTTTTTTCTTTTAGCATTTGGAGTATTGCTTTGGGAAATTGCTACCTATGGCATGTCACCATACCCGGGAATTGACCTGTCCCAGGTATATGAGCTGCTGGAGAAAGACTACCGCATGGAGCGCCCAGAAGGCTGTCCAGAGAAGGTCTACGAACTCATGCGAGCATGTGAGCCTTCCTCAGCCCGTTCTAAAAGTATATGTGGGCACTGTAAGAAGTTCCACCATTGCAGGAGTATATAAAGTGAAAAATTAAAGTCTTTCCATTTGTTCTCTCTGTTCTGATTCTTTGGAAGCAACTAATATAGCAGTTTGATACAAATTTTTTCAGACTTATTCGGCAGTTCTACATACCTTTATTTACAGGTAGTATATGTGAGTTGTTTTTGTGAGGTTTTTTTTGGTTGGTTGGTTGGTTGGTTTTGAGACAGTCTTGCTCTGTCACCCCGGGTAGAGTACAGTGGAATCATCATAGCTCACTTCAGCTTCACACTCCTGGGCTTAAGCAGTCCTCCTGCCTCAGCCTCCTGAGTAGCTGGGACAGCAGGTATACTACCACACCCGGCTAATTTTTCTATTTTTATAAAGATGGGGTCTCAGTCTTGCTCAGGCTGGTCTCAAACTCCTGAGCTCAAGCAATCCTCCTGCCTCAGCCTCCCAGAGTGCTGGGATTACAGGTGTGAGCCACTGCACCCAGCCTTGTTTACATTTTTTAAGCAAAAATGGAATTGATCGATACCAAACTTGGGTTTCATATTAGTAAATACAGATTCCTGGGCTCTGCCTTCAGACATTCTGCTATAATTGCTAAACACTCGAGATGGTGTTTATCCTGTTAGTCTTATATTATTTACATATATCTATGCTGTGTCCTTATCTGCTTTTTTATCGTATGTTTTATAAGATGTTTATATGATTATTTCCTCCCTGTTTTTCTCCCTCGGCAGCATGACAGGCACGCCTTTCTGTGTCGTATGTTCAGATCTCTCCCTCCTTTTCTCCACCTTTTATTTTTATATAGGCACCCAGCATTCCATTAAATGATTTAATGCATTCATTTCTCCAGCCTTCTTTTGATGAGCATTTGGTTGTTTTATACGTTTGTTTGGGTTTTGCTATTATAACAAGGCAGGAATGAACATCCTTGTACATGCATGTCTCTGGGCACTTATGCTAGTATTTCTAAACATTGAACTGTGGGTTCAAAGGACTATGTGGGTTTTAAATTTTGATAAATTTTACCAAATTGTCTTCCTAAATGGTTGTGCCAATTTATACTCTTGTCAGAAGTGTGTGAGAGTGACTGCACATGCTCCCTAGAGCTGGGTTTTATCAGTCTGTTTAATCCTCATTTTAGTCTTATTTTCATTAGCGTTTTTTTATTGATGATTTCAGACTTTGGTAACCATGAAGTGAGGATGAGATAGAATCGAGCTGTTTGGGTTAGTAATTTCCTATACCTGCTGGAGTGGGGCTGAGGAAATATATTTATAAATGCAGTTCTTGCTGTCAACGTCTACAATCCATATTCTTGCCAGCATCTACTGTCTTTTCGAATTCTTAATATCTATAATAGGACACAGCGGCGTTTGTCATTTTAACTTGTCACAGCAAAAGATGGTTAGCAGGATTGACACATTTCTTTCATTTACAGACTTTTCTTTGAGAATTACTAGCTTCACATTGTTAGCAAGGCCTCATGGGTAGTCTGACTTGGGTCTCATTTGTCCAGGTTGGCAGTGGAATCCCTCTGACCGGCCCTCCTTTGCTGAAATCCACCAAGCCTTTGAAACAATGTTCCAGGAATCCAGTATCTCAGATGGTAAAGTATCTGTCCCCAGGTGCCTGCAAGGAGGGGTGAAAGATTGCATTGGGGCTGACCATGTGGGACTCCAGCCTGGGTCCTTCAGTTCACTTCCTGAGGGAAGAGCACACAGGCCAACAAACCATCTGAGACCAGAAAGCTGGGCAGAGGTGTTGAGTGTTGGATACTCTGCCTTCTGCAGCCCTGTAGAGATTTCTGAGAAATACTAAGTGCTGTTTCTCCAGCATCTGTGTCCCTTTTCTCTAGCCGTGTATAGATGCCCATTGTTATCTTAAAAGGAAAGAGAACCCTCATGCTAAGCCGACTCTGAAACTGATGGTGCTGGGTTTTTGTTTGTGTGCATGTGCGATTCTTAGAAGTGGAAAAGGAGCTGGGGAAACAAGGCGTCCGAGGGGCCACAAGCACCTTGCTTCAGGCCCCAGAGCTGCCCACCAAGACCAGGACCTCCAGGAGAGCTGCGGAGCACAAAGATGCCACCGATGTGCCTGAGGCGCCCCACCCCAAGGGCCAGGGAGAGAGCGGTATGTCCCCACCCCTGTCACTATTCTCCACTCTGCCAGAGGCTGAGGGGGACTCACCAGCCTTTGGGCCCACGTAGGTGAATGGGAAGCTGTGCATGGAGCCCACACAGGCATATCCTTTCTCAGTGGGCCGGCTTCGCACAGAGGAAGGTCCTCTCCCCACAGCACCCCATCTCCTACCTCTGGGAGTCGCTTAGCTGTTGGCTTCAGCAGTCAGTTTATTGAGTTGAGCAGAGGTGCTTACGAAGCCTGCCGAGCAGCAAACCTGCCTCTCGCCTGCTGTTGCAGCATTTGCAGCTGCACTCTCAGGGCAGTGGTAACGACAGTAAGCGTTGAGCCAAGTGACAGGGCAGCTTGCTGTGAAAGCACCGACACGAAAAGCTCGCAGGAGCTAAGTGGAACCAGGAGACACCGTGTGCAGAGCAAGTGTCCTCATGGTTTCTGGGAGGAATGTCTTTCTGGTGCTATTGGCTAGGCAAGTGAGGGAATGAAAGGAGATGGGGTCGGTTCAAGGGGGGGGGTCTCAAGATATTATCAAAAATATTAGCAACATTTATCTAGTGGTTCCTACGTGCCAGGCTCTGTTCTGTCACTCCCCAGCAGCCTGCATTCTGCAGACAACTGAATGAAAGTGCCAGGGTGGCCAAGCTCTGGGTTTGTCCAGGCTTCCGGGACTTGTTGACAGTGGCCTGGACTCTAGTGGACCACTGAATGTGCCTGTGGGAAGGGACAGGACAAAGCCAAGATTTTTTGTTTTGTTTTCGTTTTTGTTTTTTTGGAGACGGAGTCTTGCTTTGTTGGCCCAGCTAGAGTGCAGTGGTGTCATCGTAGCTCACTGCAGCCTTCATTTCCTGGGCTCAAGGGATCCTCCTGCCTCAGCCTCCCGAGTAGCTGAGACTACAGGCACATGCCATGACACCTGGCTCATTTTTCTATTTTTAGTAGAGACACAGGGTCTCACTCTTGCTCAGGCTGGTCTTGAACTCCTGAGCAATCCTCCCACCTTGGCTCCCCAGAGTGCGAGGATTACAGGCATGAGCCACCACACTCAGCCCAAAACTGTGTTTTGATGGAGATTTATGATGGGATGTCTACTTACAGCAGAATCTATAGACCCCAGTTTTTTTTATCATGTACCCATATTTTTAAAAGTCGGCAAATAAAAAAAAAGTTGAACGTACAGCCTATGTATATAGTAAGTAAAGTATGTATATATACATACGCATGTTACTGTAGGAAAATGATATGTATACTATAAAATATACCAAAAATATACACTTAAAAGGTTGACATAAATTCTAATTATGGTACTTTCTTTCTACATCCCACTTGATCATCTTGTTCACCCAGTTGGGAGATTACGGCATATAGACTCTCCAGAACCTTTGACCCTTCATCCTTCTGTTAGTTTTCATGATTTCAGATAGTTGAGCAGTGGGGAGGAGAGGCCACAGTGGGAATGCTGTGCTTGGTACAGCCCAGTGATAAGCACTCGTGTTTGTCTATGCCGCCAGTCCTCATCTGAGGGGTCTTTTGCTACGTGATCTCACGGTGAGCTGAGGATGCAAGTAAGCTACCCAGTAAGCTACTCAGCTCACTGAAGTAGAGCTGAGTTTGATTTCAGCATTTCACTCTCTCAGCCTTCTGCCACTGGGTTAGAGTCTTGTGAGTCCTTGGTATTCCTGGATTCAGATGTCCTGCGTGCTGCCTGGGTTCTGATAAATGCACACCTGTACCTCTGTTCTGAGTTACAGGTGCTGACAGAAACCTCTCTTGCAGCTGACCTCTGAGGGAGAATTCCATCACGCACAGGAGCTTGGCAACACCAAAAAGATTTCTTATAAACTAGTATTCGTATTTAAAGAACGCCCATTTAAAAATTGTCAAAATTCATTTCTTCTTGTTTCCCACATGGAGTGGCCCCTTGTCCCTTCCCTGCTGTGGTGTGCAGCCCCTTCCCTCCACGTCATACCTCGTAGGCACCTCGACTGGCCAGCTGGTGTGAGAGCCGCAGGTTCTGACCCTTTGCTCAATCTTGTCGTTCTGACTTACCCGGGAATGACGTTGGAGGGACCTGGCTGCTTCAGAGTAAGCCAGTGCTGGGATGAAGAGGCTGGGGCCATCCAGCGCTGTGCTCCCCCGTCTTCAAGGAGAGAGACCTAAGCCTTTCCTAATGATAACACTGATGGCAGCAGTGGCGTTTATTGAGAGTCGATGTGCGGGAGCTGGGACGTGTGCTCCACACTCATCATGCCTTGACATTCTCACCACACTGTAGCCATTTTGTGAGTGAGAAAGCTGACGATGAGCAGAACGGTCATTTGTCCGGGCCTCGTGGAGAGGGTGGCAGGGCGCAGACTCCCTGCTGCTGCTCTGGAGAGCATGGGGTGGCCAGCCCCAAGCTCGCCGTGCAGGAGCCTTTGGTCTGGAGTTCAGCTCTTCCCGGTGTGTTTCAGATCCCCTGGACCAGGTGCCTGCTGTGTCTCCGTCGCTCCCTCGAAAAGAGCGGGGTCCCCCAGATGGCGGCCTGAATGAAGATGAGCGCCTTCTCCCCAAAGACAAAAAGACCAACCTGTTCAGCGCCTTGATCAAGAAGAAGAAGAAAACAGCCCCAGCCCCTCCCAAGCGCAGCAGCTCCTTCCGCGAGATGGACGGCCAGCCGGAGCGCAGGGCGGCCAGCGAGGAAGAGGGCCGGGACATCAGCAACGGGGCACTGACTTGCACCCCTCTGGATGCAGCTGAGCCGGCTAAGTCCCCAAAGCCCAGCAATGGGGCTGGTGTCCCCAATGGAGCCCTCCGGGAGTCAGGGGGCGCAGGCTTCCGGTCTCCCCACCTGTGGAAAAAGTCCAGCACCCTGACCAGCAGCCGCGTGGCAGCAGGCGAGGAAGAGGGCGGCGGCGGCTCCAGCAAGCGCTTCCTGCGCTCCTGCTCTGCCTCCTGCGTGCCCCACGGGGCCAAGGACACAGAGTGGAGGTCAGTCACACTGCCTCGGGACTTGCAGTCCACCGGAAGGCAGTTTGACTCGTCCACGTTTGGAGGGCACAAAAGCGAAAAGCCAGCTCTGCCTCGGAAGCGGGCAAGTGAGACCCAGGTGACCAGAGGCACTGTGACTCCCCCACCCAGGCTGGTGAAAAGGAACGAGGAAGCTGCTGATGAGGTCTTCAAAGATGCCACGGAGTCTAGCCCGGGCTCCAGCCCTCCCAGTCTGACTCCAAAACCCCTCCGTCGGCACGTCACGGTGGCTCCTTCCTCGGGCCTCCCGCACAAGGAAGAGGCTGGGAAGGGAGGTGCCATAGGGACCTCAGCTGCAGCTGAGCCCGTGCCCCCCACCAGCAGAGCGGGGTCCAGCGTGCCCGCAGGCACCACCAAGGCCCCTGTGGAGGAACCCAGAGTGAGGCGGCACAAGCACTCCTCTGAGTCTCCTGGAAGAGACAAGGGGAAACTGTCCAAGCTCAAACCTGCCCCGCCGCCCCCACCAGCTTCCGCAGGGAAGGCTGGGAAGCCTGTGCAGAGCCAGAGCCAGGAGGCAGCCGGGGAGGCAGGCACCGGCGTGAAAACGAGATCCACGAGTCTGGCTGTTGATGCCGTGAACAGTGATGTTGCCAGACCCAGCCAGCTAGGAGAGGGCGTCAAAAAGCCTGTGCTCCCATCTGTACCAAAGCCACAGCCGTCCACCAAGCCGTCGGGGACTCCCACCAGCCCGGCCCCTGCTCCCTCCATGTTGCCGTCAGCATCTTTAGGCCTGGCAGGGGACCAGCCATCTTCCACCGCCTTTATCCCTCTCATATCCACCCGCGTGTCTCTTCGGAAAACCCGCCAGCCTCCTGAGCGGATCGCCAGTGGCGCCATCACCAAGGGCGTGGTTCTGGACAGCACCGAGGCCCTGTGCCTTGCCATCTCTAGGAACTCTGAACAGATGGCCAGCCACAGTGCAGTGCTAGAAGCCGGGAAAAACCTCTACACATTCTGTGTGAGCTACGTGGATTCCATCCAGCAAATGAGGAACAAGTTTGCCTTCCGGGAGGCCATCAACAAACTGGAGAACAACCTCCGGGAGCTCCAGATCTGCCCAGCGACAGCAGGCAGTGGCCCAGCGGCCACTCAGGACTTCACCAAGCTCCTCAGTTCCGTGAAGGAAATCAGTGACATCGTACAGAGGTAGCAGAAGCCAGGAGTCAAGCCAGCTGGAGCTGCCTGCAGCACATGAGGGCTCGCCAATGCCATGACAGCATCTGACAAAGGACCAGTGAGTCGGCGCCTTGGCCCAGGAGCTCCACACCAGGCACAGCCGAGGGCCCCCGCGAAGTCCAGCCCTACTACCTATGTGTGCACCAACTGTCCTCCTGCACCGTCGCCCTCCCCAGCCTGGAGTCCCTGAGCCAGCTCTGTCCTTAAGTTTTATCTGTGGAGTCCCCGCCCGCTCTGTGGACTGCGGTTGGCACACCAGGGCCCATCAGGCTGGTTGCCACCCAGTGCTTTGGCCTGAGCTCTCCAGGTCAGGTGGGAACGGCCAAAAAGGAGTGTCCTTTTCATTTTTCTCACTGGAGACCCTCCTCCTCTGGCTGTGCCTTCTCCTTCCATTTGTCCCAAGAACGGAAGCCTGAACCAAGGCCATGAGCCTTGTCCCCTCCCCACTACTCATCCCTACACCTCCTGCGTTCAAGATGTGTCTCAAGAACCACATTCTGGGAGTGACAGGCCCAACCAGTGCCACCAGCTGGTCACTCTGCCCTCATCTGCTGCCCAGGGCTGGTGCACTTGTCATTCCCTCATGTGCAGGACAGCTCCCGATTCAGGTGGGAAACAGGGTGCTGAAGCCAACTAGCCTTTGTGTCCCGGACAAGTGAGAGCTGTCATCTGTCCTGTCCACATCCCTCAGCCCTGTTCTTGCTGTCTTTGACATGCACTGCCAAGTCCCGCCGAGGAAGCTTAAGTCTTAAGAGTATCATGTCACTGTCACTGCCAACCCCCCAGCAGAGCAGAGGCAGGGCAGGGGTGGCAGTGGTTAGTCGGGTGGATGGCCGGTGCCAGGCTAGCCCTGGACTGCACCTAGGCAGGACGCGGTGGCCCAAAGTGAACTTCCCTTTCACATATCCAGGTGCCCTGAAAAGATCTTTATTTCTGACCCATCTCCTTCCCTCCCTGGCCTTTCCCTTTGTGACAAGACAGTCTTCAGTTTTTTGGAGTTCTTGAAGCATTTCAAAGCTCTACCCTCTGCACAGCCATTTGGATACAGAAGGACACTGCCATGGGGCGCCAGCACACAGGAAAAGGACTCTTGGCACCAAAGGCCTGACCACTGTTGGCTGCACTCTTGAATTGGGCTAATGTCTTTTATTTAATGAGCAACACTTGGCCTCATGTTTCTGTAGGGTCATCAGGGAGTGTTATGAAAACCACAAATGAAGCCCCAGGAAGTATTTCAAAGAGCAGGACTTGGTGTCTCCTCCCCCGGGGTTGCCCAGGAGCAGAGCTGAGGGACAGAGACCGTGACTCTCGGGGCAGGGACCCCAGTCTACCGGCCCTTGACCTAGAGCAGCTAACTCTAGGAGGAGCGGGCAGGCACCCTCCCGGCCTCAGCTGGGCCCAGGGGAGACCACCTGCCCACTCCTGTGCCGCCTCAGGCCGTGACCTCACAGCCCCTATTTTTACACTCGTCACCTAAACTTATATTTTATTTTTCTGGTAGAAATGGTTTCCTCTGGATCGTTTTACGCGGTCTCACAGTGCATCACCTCTTTGCCCCCAGATGGCTGTGTCGCAGCCTGCGGGAGGCGCTAGACACCGACAGCGGCCTTGCAGACCTGCCGGGTAGCCCCGGCTGCCTGTTTCCCCGGGGTGCTGCTCTCTCCTTTTTGTTACCATGATGTGCCACTATACTTCACATTTATACCTTGGTATTACCCTCTTTTATAGACTTGCTCTTTTATAAATGACATGTAAATAGTCTTCCACTCTCTTCTGGAATGCCTATGGGGTCCCTCCTTTTTTTTCTGGGTCCAGTACATTTTGTTTCTGTATATGACTCTGTGTTTTTTGAATCCAAATCTCTTCTCTGTAGTATTTTTTAAATAAATCAGTGTTTACAACTTTAGGATCCTTGGCAGATGGCTTTGGTCTGTGACCCTTCCCTGTTCTGAGCCGCTGTATGTGTGGACAGGGCTGCGGTCGGCTCCGATTCCCTGAAGGGACTGGGGCCCCCGCGTCGGGTCCCACAGAACAGGGGCGGGGCTGCCACCCGCGGCCAGGGCTCCTGCGGCTGATGTGCTCACTGGCCATTTTGCAGGCGCTCTCCCTGCTCTGCAGGCGCTCTCCCTGCTCTGCTCGGGCCCTTCCTGTGCCCTTGGCGCTTGTTTGGCAGCAGCCCAGCTCTTGTCGCATCACTGAGAGTGGGTTGTGCCACCACACAGGCCACTTCCCACTGGCAGTGTCAGGCCATCACAGCATCCCTGGAGAGTGGCGAGGAGGTGACGTCCTGAGTTCCTTGCTGGCTGCATCCTGTCCCCTGGCAGTGTGCCTTTTCTCTCTTTACCTTTGAACCCACCACCCTCAGCCCCAGGGCACTCCTCGCTTACTTGTGTTCCACATCCTGGGCGTCTTATTCTTCGTGTGGACGAGGAGGGGAGGTATGCTGGCCTTCGAGGTCATGCAGCAGCCCCCCCAGGGGACGGTCAGGTGGGGAGTGCTGACTGTCTCTGCCACGCTGACGGCTTGGAAGGGGAAGTGGGGAAGTAAGCAGCGCCCTCTGCTAATGATACTTATTAAGCCAGCAGGCTTGTCAGGGGCTGCGTGTCCTGCTCAGCAGAGCGTGCTGAAGCACACGGCTCAGTGGAGCTCTTCGAGGGAGACCTCAGCAGCGAGACGTGCCGTGCGGAAGGCGGCGGGGACCAAGGCTGGTGACACCCGCTGTAGCGTGCTCGCAGCAAGTGGCTGCAGCAGTGCAGGGCACCGGCTTCTCCTCCTCCCATTTCACAGAGACAGAAACTGAGGCTGGGTCCACAGAGGTGTTTACCGGTTGGACCATAACTGGACACCAGATGTCCTGAGTCTGGGTCTTTTCTGTGGCCAACAGCGTCATGCTTGGGTGACTGTTCCCAAGTCTGAAAGAAGATGTAGAACGATTCTGGTAACAGCCACAACTGGCACTGCACCCATGTGTCAGGTGTGGGCCATTCGTGGCGTCCTGCGAGCCCTGCAGCAGCCTCTCGGGCAGGCATGTCATCATCCCGTGTCCCGGTGCTGAGCAGCGAGGCGCGTGACCAGCCACCCGGCAGATGTGCCCGTGTGGAGTACGACACTGCTTGTCTCCTAAAGAAGGATCTTTTGTGTGTGTCACTCAAGCTTATAAAATTTAATTTGGTTTAGCCATTCGAAGACAGTGGTTTCTTAATCTCTTTTTAGGTCACAGAAACTCTTGAAATTCTAATGGAAACCATGGATCCCAGGCCCAGAAAATGCACATATTTGCACACACAGAACCATTTTCAGATAATTTTGAGTCCTGCCCTCGTCCTGAACCAAGGAGTACCCAGGGGCCAAGCCCAACAAAGGGGCAGGCAGCTACCATTGTTACCGTCACAAAACACAAGCCTAAAGAATCGTAAATTTCCTTTCAAATCAAACAAAAAACTGAAAACAATCCAGATGTCTGTCAACAGAAAAAAGGATCACAAAACAGCACAGTGAGAATTGCCACACAGCACGATGTGCGTGGACCAAAGAGGCCAGACAGCAGCAGGGCCCGAGCTGCTGCCAGGGTGTGGCGTTGGCCGTCGGGCGGAGGGAGATGTTGGGAGGAAGGGTGGGGCCCGGGGGCTGGTCTGTGTCTCAGTCTGGGTGATGCGGACTGGTGGGTATGTCTCTCCGTGAAGCTGCTTCAAACTACGCTCAGAATCGATGCGCGTCTGGCGCACGTTAGATTAATACTTCAGTGAAAGTTTCCCTAATATTACAGCATCTCGGCTGCTCTGCAGATGCTCTCCGAGGCACCACCTGAAACCCTCACACCTTTTTTTTTTTTTTAATGAGGGAGTTTCTGTCACTGTCTTCCTCTGTCAGGTAAAGAAGTGGAGGCTCAGCTTGGCCAAGGTCACGCAGTATGTGCCAGCTGATGCCTTTGTACAGGTGGCCACAGCGCGAATAGCAGAGAGCTGTGCCCCAGTGCCGGGCTGCTCCTGCACACTGGCCCAGCTTCTCAGGTGTCAGAGGTAATCTATGGGCGGCACTCCTACATTGAGCGCTCTGGGGAACCGATTCCTAAATGTCTCGTACAGAAGACATGGGGCAGGATCAGACTGTCCACAGTGTCCCCCTGTCAGCACTGGTGGTCACTTGACATCTTGGGCAGGTCCCCCCGCTCCAGCTGAAGTCACTCCTGCAATCGGGGAAGGCTCCGAGGCGTGGTCTGGGCAGGCATCCCCGAGGGCCGGGGGCGCTGTGGATTGCAGCAGCTCCTTACCCACGGGGGTGGAAAGTACCACGTTGAGTTTGGGGTCTTTAATGAAATCTGTCGTGCAGCCTGTTTGGCACTGGAGCAAAGCTAGGACGAGGTGACGTCCCTCTTGTTTACTACAGCAGCTGCTTTATAGCTGGCTGCTCCCAGGAGCATGTACTGGTGTTTTCCTTGAAGATTTGTATTAATATTTCCAACATACAGGAAATTACAAATATTTCCTGTCCATTTTGATGCCAAATATCTTTAAATCTACACACCAAGATGAAAACTTTTATCTTCAATAAATACAACAAATAGATGCAAATGGCTTGGGTGCTCTGGGCCAGGGGAGGCCGAGCTGCCAGGCCAGGTGGAGCCACTGCCAGTGCTCAGGAGCTCGGTCTCTGTGCTTCCATGACGGATGTTTCTGGAGTCTCACTTAGAGAGGAGTACTCTTCCCCATTGAGGAGAGAGCAGGGCCAAGGGGGTGCTGGGTGGCATGAGAAGACCCAAAGACCTTGGCTGCAGCTGTGGGTGGCAGCAGGGCAGGGGTGACAGAGGAAGTTGGCTGGGTCCAGTGGGACTCGAGTGGACAGATCAGCGCCCTTAGCTGCTGGGTGGTTGTGGTTTTCAGGGTTATTGAGTGCGAATGTACGAGCAAACTGGAAAGAGTAGCTTGTTGATTTTTTTCAATGATAAAAGCATGATGACAGTACACCCACTCATGTGGAGTCCTCACCCGTTTCCTTTATCCCATGTGTCTGCATCAAGGTTAATCCAATCCTGCTGAATCAAAAACCGGCAGGTGCGTACCTGAGGAGTGTGTAAAGACACTCAGGATAGCTCAGCCCCGATGTCCTCCAGGATCCCAAACTGTCTCTGTGGGCAGGTCCTTTATCAGAGCAGGTAGAAATTGGGACCTTGCTCCAGGGGGTTGCTCTGCCCTTGGCCTTCGGTCTGTTGTGTGTCACCTGGTCTTGGCTGGGCATGTTTTCTGGCTGCTTTATATTCGTGGCTGAGCTGGGGGAGGGAGGGACCCGGGTTACCACCTCCCACCTTTAACAAGCCACGCAGAATAGGCACCCCCGCCCCGAGAGGATCTGTGTGTCCATCCTGTGACTGCCAGCGCTGTCCTTACAGCAAGGACCCTGGCGATGTGGCCCTTCCTGTCAGTGTCATGTTAGCTGCTGGTGACAACATCCTTTGCAGGAGGCACCCTGACTCGCCTCTTCCTTGGACAGCGGTGGAGCCAGGAAGAGTGGCGTGGCCCACGCTCAGGTGCCGTCATCTTCTCCCTGTCAGAGCAGCCAAGACGCAGGGCACCTGCCGAGAGCCCGGGAGAAGGCGGCGTGGGAACACCGGGTGCCGCTCCGACACCCAGGCTCCTTTCCCATCGTGCCACCCGTTTCTGCTCCCCAGTCAGGCTGGTTCTTTTGTGGCTCAGTTCTGTCACCCCCTAATGAAGTGGCTTTCTGGCTGCGGAGGATTGAGAGCTGCTTCTGGGGAATGTTAGTCGCTAATAGAATGGAAAACACTGTGAAATACTCCAAGGTGCCAAGCTGGGCCCAGCCCAGTGTGGTTCTAAAAGGCTAATAAAAATCCACCAATTAATTGTGACAGCTCAATGGAAAATTATTCAATTGTGAACAGGGGCAAGCTGCAGAAGGAGGAGGGGAGCGGTCGCCATAGCAACATCAACGTGCGTTCCCATCACAGCAGTGGGAGCCAGCCTGGCAGTGAGCAGCACCCGCCGCCGCGCCTGACACGGGATGGATGCGGGAGACACCAAAGCAGCCTTTGAAATGATGCTCTGCCCGGACCCGGACCCGTGCTGCGGCCGCTCCAGGCTGAGCACCGGGCTCTTCCTGGGGTGGAGGAGTTGTTTCCTGAATGCCCCTTGTTCTGAGAAAACCAGGGAAGGAGCAGTCGAGTGGAGGAGGAAAGCACCCTGTCCTGTGTCTCCCTGTACCCCGACCACTATCAGTCGAGGGGCTCTCGGAGAGAGGTGCGTGGGGACGTGCGGTAGGACTTGTACCTCCCCAAAGGGAAGGCGCTCAGAGCTCCGGAAAACCCAGTTCTAGGGCACAGAGGACCTGTGGGGACGAGGCCAGCATTCCATTATGGTTTTGCAGTTGTTACAAGTTTTATTTCAAAAGACTCACAGCACATTGATATTTGAACATTTGAATTGCAACCTTGCTACAGCAGCAGTGTATTCCTTCCTGGTTCATCTGTCTGGAGACTCCCAGGGTGACAGACACTGCACCACAGAGAAGGACAGCTATGGGAAGGGGCTCTCCGGGCGACAGCAGAAGGCTCTTGCCAGAGGGGTCGTGTGTTAATAGGATGGAGAACGGGCTATTTTTTTCCTTTTTAACTTTCGGAACCATACTCTGCACCCAGTGGAATGTGCTTGTTCACAGATGTACTTTGGATGTCAGCTACTGACGTCCCTGTGGAGGCTGCCAAGCTTTGATGACCCCACGGTAGTCAGTCTACTGCCTTGCTCTGCCTGTTCATATTCACGGCCCAACTGCAGCCTCGTGTCCACGCCACTGGGGCCACGGGGCTGCTCAGGACCTGACGTCCAGGGGAGGGGGCAGGCTGAGACTGACGGATCTGGGTAAGATGGAACAACTACAGCGTTGTCTCCATAAGCACGACACAGCTTGCCTTTGGCCACCTCTTTTTTGACACCACCTAGTTTTTCGCTTTGGCAAAGTTGGAAATCAAAAGTAAGCAAACACCTAACCAGTCTCCCGCTGGTCGTGCATTATGATGCCTGCATCTTCTCGGTGTCTTGGTCTCTGAGGCTGGAGGCGAAGATGGGAGTGAAGACAGACGGAGGGAGAATCCACAAAGAAACACTTCCAAGACGCCCTGGCCCTTACCGCCGGCGGAAGCGGAAGCTGCCCTTCTTCCTGCTGTAGCCATTGAGCCCCTCAGCCAGGTTCCCTAACAGGACGCTGGCCTTCTCGCCGCCGATGGGGAAGAAGCTGGTGGCCTCGCTGCCTTCGTCCTGCCTCCCAAAGCGGAACCTGAAGCCAGCATGTCCTCTGCCCGATGCTGCAGCCCCTTGGCCGCGACAAGCAGGGCCT
>VSMD01076228.1:0-65627 GCA_008750895.1 Mirza zaza
CATCCTCCTCCTCCTCATCCTCCTCCTCAGGTAGAGCAAAGATCTAAAAATGTGTGTGTGTATCACAATATTATTCAAGAAAAATATTTACATGGAAAAAAATCTTCAGGTAATTGAAGTACTTAATACTTCAGTGCTGTTTTCCACACTCCCTCCTTCTAGAGCCCATGTCTCTATATACATACTTGTGCATACACTGTTATAATTGATCATATAGGCAGTTTTGTCTTCCGTTTAAAAGTTTTGCCATCTTATCCTAAGCATTTTGCCATATCATTCTGTAATATCTTTGAAGCTAATTTTAATGCTTACCAACTAGCCCCTCAAGTGGCTGCATCTCATGTACAGTACTGTTTAAGTCTATTAGGGGTACTCTATTGCTGTAGTCAAAGCATGCATTGTAGGTTCAAATCCTGTCTTTGTGACTAACTAGTTTTGTGTCCTTGAATAAACTGCTTGATTGTCCCAATTTATAATATGAGGGTGATAACAATAGCTAATGCCTCACAGGATTATTGTGAGGATTAAGTTCGTCATACAGGCAAAGTCTTAGCACCTAGCACACAGTAAAAACTCTAAAAATAACTGCTATTGATAAAATCCTCCTCCTCCTAGGTTTACCGTGCTCATGAGCTTCCTTGTGCAAAAGCTTTTACTTATTGAATTTTTTGTGCAAATTATTTCCTAAGTATTGATTCCCCATAAGTACTTCAGTGAGTTTACAGGAATGACCTCTCCAGTAGGGTTTTGCTTACAGATTACCATATTATTCCCCAAGAAACAGCAGAATATTCTTGCATTTTAATTCTTTTAATTCAAAATGTGCACAGGTATGGTGGCTCACGCCTGTATTCCTAGCACTCAAGGAGGCTGAGGCGGGAGGATCACTTGAGGTCAGGAGTTTTAGAACAGCCTCAGCAAGAGTGAGACCCTGTCTCTACTAAAAATAGAAAGAAATTAGCCAGGCAACTAAAATAGAAAAAAATTAGCCGGGCATGGTGGCACATGCCTCTAGTCCCAGCTACTTGGGAGGCTGAGGCAGGAGGATCACTTGAGCCCAGGAGTTTGAGGTTATTGAGAGCTAGGCTGACACCACTGCACTCTAGCCCGGGCAACAGAGTAAGATTCTGTCTCAAAAAACAAACAAAAAGAACAAAATGTAAGGCTGAATTTATAGCAGCAGCAGCAGCATTTACCGAGTGCTTACTATGTGCCAGGTACTGTTCCAAGCACTGGACATGTAATAACTCAGTTAATTCTCACCACAACCCATTGAAGAAGGTACTACTATTATTCCCATTTTGCAGGTAAGGAAACTGAGGTACAGAGAGGCTAACTGACCTGCTATAAGAGAGCTCAATAGGCCGGGCGGGGTGGCTCAAGCCTGTAATCCTAGCTCTCTGGGAGGCCGAGGTGGGCGGATCGTTTGAGCTCAGGAGTTCAAGACCAGCCTGAGCAAGAGCGAGACCCCATCTCTACTATAAATAGAAAGAAATTAATTGGCCAACTAATATATATAGAAAAAATTAGCCGAGCATGGTGGCACATGCCTGTAGTTCCAGCTACTCGGGAGGCTGAGGCAGGAGGATCGCTTGAGCCCAGGAGTTTGAGGTTGCTGTGAGCTAGGCTGACGCCACGGCACTCACTCTAGCCTGGGCAATAAAGTGAGACTCTGTCTCAAAAAAAAAAAGAGAGCTCAATAACCAGCCTGGGATTCCTAGGAGTTCTTTCTGGAACTGGCGAGACTAACCTTCCTCAACCAGAGCTCCTGTATTGGGATCTGTTTTACATTGTGGTCTTGGGCTCAAGATCTTATTTGATAAAAGGTTCCCTGGGCAGAAAAAAACAAAAACAGCCCTGGTCTTATGTCCTCATGTTGCAAATGATGGGAGCCAGTCTCCCCAAATCAATGCTTACTTCAGTAGAAGAGGGAGAGCGGCGGCGGGTCCAGTGGCTTTGCTCAGAGCCAGTCTCCGCATAGTACATGGTGCTGCGGAGCAGCCACCTCCCCATTTGAGAACAAAGAAACAAAACCACCTGCAAGGTTTAGCTTTGGAAGAAGAGCTTCCAGGTGCAGGGGGACTGATGCCTGTCCCTTTGTTTCTCCTCCCTGGGCAGGAGGCAATGTCAGCCCTCTGGTTCTGGTTGTCCCTCAAGGGCTGCTGCTGCCCTGCAAATGCTCTCCCCCAGGTGTGGCCATAAGCCCCTTCCCTGGAGTGTCCATAGCACACATGGCACTGGCCATAATTAGCAGAACTGAACGCTAAGAGACAGCAACAGGAAAATGAGCTCAGAGTCCTAGAAGCATAGGGGCAGACTGACATTTAGGGTCCTGGTCCCTGCTCCTGCCATGCTGACCTGCTGCTGGCACCCAGACCCTGGCCCTTCTCCAGGCTCCGAGGGCGACCTGTCACCCCAGAGGCCCCCACCTTCCTCATGCACAGGACCCCAGCTCATCACCTGGCACCAGCATCTGTCTCCACACATGGCTTTTTGTTTTTAATGATTCTGTTATTTTTAGATGAAGTTTAGTTTTCAATTGTAAAAGACTACACATAGGCACATTGCAGATAATATAAAGCATATAGGGAAACAGAAAGAATAAAAAAAATGACCCTTTTGCTCTGTCACCCAAAGATAGCCATTAAAGATATACTATGGATTCCCTTACATTTACTCAGTAAATATTTACTGAGTACCAGCTTCGTGCCAGCCTTTGCTTTGAGAACAGCAGCGATGAACAGCAAGTCTTCCTGCCATGGGTAATTTTTTTTTAACTTATAAAGAAAAGAGGTTTATTTAGCTCACAGTTCTGTAGGCTGGGTAATTTTTCAAATAATTGATTTAGAGAGCATATACAAAAATTCCCTTCATTTTAAACAGTATGTATTCTGTACCTCATAAAAATGTATATTATGTACAAATGTCTTTGTTACATGAAAAAAAAAGAAATAAGGAAAATAGAAATATAAAAATTTAAAAAAATGTATATTATGAATATGTCATAGAGAGTGCTAAAATATTGTTCACTCACAAGTTGATGAAAGTTGTCCCTGGTGGATAGAATTTGGAGTGATTTTTGCTTTCTTTGTTTTCTGCACTGTTTATTTTGCAACATGCATAATCTTTGTAGCAATAAAAAAAAGTTCTTTCTTTTTTCTTTTGAGACAGAGTCTCACTTTGTTGCCCAGGCTAGAGTGAGTGCTGTGGCGTCAGCCTAGCTCACAGCAACCTCAAACTCCTGGGCTCAAGCAATCCTGCTGCCTCAGTCTCCCTAGTAGCTAGGACTACAGTCATGTGCCACCATGCCTGGCTAATATTTTCTATATATTTTTAGTTGTCCAATTAATTTTTCTATTTTTAGTAGAGACGGGGTCTCACTCTTGCTCACACTGGTTTCAAACTCCTGACCTTGAGTGATCCATCCGCCTCAGCCTCTTAGAGTGCTAGGACTACAGGTGTGAGCCACCGCACCCAGCCAAAAGTTCTTTTTTTTTACATTGATGAATATTTGTAAAGTATAGAAAAGAAGAAATAGGCCGGGTGTGGTGTTCACATCTGTAATCCTAGCACTCTGGGAGACTGAGGTAGGAGGATTGCTTGAGGTCAGGAGTTCAAGACCAGCCTAAGTAAGGGTGAGACCCTATCTCTACTAAAAATAGAAAAAATTAGCCGGACATGATGGTGCACACCTATAGTCCCAGGTACTCAGGAGGCCAAAGCAGGAGGATCGCTTAAGCCCAGGAGTTTAAGTTTGCAGGGAGCTAGGCTGATGCCAGGGCACTCTAGCCTGGGCAACAGAGTAAGACTCTGTCTCAAAAAAACAAACAAAAAAAAAGAGCTGGGCATGGTGGCTCACACCTGTAATTCTAGCACTCTGGAAGGCCGAGGCAGGTGGATCAATCAAGGTCAGGAGTTTGAAACCAGCCTGAGCAAGGATGAGACCCCATCTCTACTAAAAGTACAAAGAAATTAATTGGCCAACTAAAAATATATAGAAAAAATTAGCTGAGCATGGTGGCACATGCCTGTAGTCCCAGCTTCTTGGGAGGCTGAGGCAGAAGGATTGCTTGAGCCCAGGAGTTTAAGGTTGCTGTGAGCTAGGCTGCCGCCACAGCACTCTAGCCCGGGCAACAGAGTGAGACTCTGGAAAAAAAGGAAGGAAAGAAGGAAGGAAGGAAAGTAGGAAGGAAGGGAGGGAGGGAAGGGAGGAAGGGAGGAAGGGAGGGAGGGAGGGAGGAAGAAGGAAGGAAGGAAGGAAGGAAGGAAGGAAGGAAGGAAGGAAGGAAGGAAGGAAGGAAGGAAGGAAGGAAGGAAGGAAATAGAAGTCACCGCAGATCCTCTCTCCTGAAATAAATACCACTGGTGTTATTTTGATGTGCTTCTTTTATTTATCTGTGATTGACCATGAGGTCCCCAAGCATATTGAGGAAGACTCAACACTGCTGGGGCCATCTTGGTCGTCCTAAGGAAAGGCGGGTCCTCCGGATGTGGAGCCAGAAACTCCTAGACCTGAGTTCTTGGAATGCTGACTGGCCCAGCAGCACAAATGACTCAGTCATTCTTCAAGTTCCAATCAAGCTCCTACTCCAGGCTGAGAGGTGGAGGACCCAAGCCGTGTCCTTCGGGAGACCAAGATCGCCGGTAAAACGAGATCATGAGACCACTGGCCCTCACGTCCCTAGTCAAGCGCCGACAGCTGGTGCTATAGAAACTCAAGAAGGGCAGGTTCGCAGCGGCAGTATCGAAGTCAATGAGGTTTATCCAAGGTGTGATTGTTGCTAATTGAAAACTTTTCCCAATACCCTGCCACGACGACTTGCAGTATAGTCGGCACTGGCAATTTTTGGCGGTCCCTATGGGACTGAGTAACTAAGGAAAAAAAGAAAAATTCAAGAAGGGGAAAGGCAAGATCAATGGAAGCTGGGCAGTGGGAAAGGCTTTCTACAGGAGGAGTGACCTCAGCTTAACCTCCAGGATAAGAGAGACACATGGGAAGGACATTCGAGGTGGGCGGGAGACACAGCAAACACCAGAGTCAGCGTGACATGGGGAAACAGGGGTGACACAGCCCCTGCGCTTGGTGGGATGGAAACCACCTCAGTAACATGACACTTCACGGGACCTTGTCTCATCTTCCCGAAAGCCTTATGAAGTGAGCAGGGCAGCTACAGAAATACTAAGTAGGCATGAAACCGACAGAGCTATTAAGTGATTTGTCCAAGCTCACGCAGAAAGTTAGTGGCAGGTCTCCTATCTCCCAATCCCCAAAGCCAAGATCCTTCCAGCAATGAACAGAGTCCAGGCTTGTTCCAGGCTGCGGTTCTCCTACAGCTTGTGTTTCTTCCCTGCAGAGAGCGGCGATGAGGACAAGCACCCCAAAGTAACTGGAAAACGTCGAGGGAGCCTCGCGGCCCGACACCCGCATGGCGGCCCCTCCCCCGGTAGGCGGCAGGCCTCACCGCTTTCTTGGTGGGGGTGAGCCTGTCTGTGTGAAGATGTTCTTCACAGCATTGCTTATGTAGGGTAAAAATAGGAAGTAGCAACAGCAAAATAGAGGATGCTACTCCCTGACCTGCTGTTAGCTCTGTTCTTCATCTGTCTCTAGGGTGAAAAAGAAAGATGCCAAATTGTATAATTAATTCGATCTCATATATACTTTATAAAAAGTCACACATACATGGTTATAAAACATGGAAGGAAAAAATACCAATATGTTAATAGTGGTTATCTCTGGATGGTAGAATTATGAATGATTTTTATTTTCTTTTTTTTAAAGTATCCTATACTACACATAATTTACAGTGAACAAGTCTTATTTTTACAACCAGAAGGAAATAATTTTTGCAAGAAAATAAACCACAAATTTTGTGGGAAAGAGCATGTGGCAAAGAACTTGAATTAATACCAACTACAGAACCTGGTACACATGAGGTGATTAATAAATGCTGCACATGAAGCTAGAGCTCAGCTCTGGGTTCTATTCCTGGACAGCAAATAACTGGGGGCCAGGCGAGAGGTTCACACCTATAATCCTAGCACTCTGGGAGGCCAAGGTGGAAAGATATATTGAGCCCAGGATTTTGAGGTTACGGTGAGCTACAATGACACTACTGCACTCTAACCAGGTGACAGAGCGAGACTCTGTCTCAAAAAAAAAAATTAGGAATGCAGTCTTCGGCAACAGACCTGGTAGATTTGCCACTTACTAGCTAAGTGACTTTGGGAAAATAACTTTTTGAGCCTCCATTTCCTTATCTGTATAATGGGTGGGGTTAGGTACTAATACCTTCCTCAGAGGACTTCTCTGAGGAGCAAATGAAATATTAAATGTAAATTACTTAGTACAGTGTTGGTACATAGTAAGTGCTTAATAAATGATAACTATCATTGACCTTGAGCCAGGCCCCGGTCCTCGCAGGTCCCAACTCCTTTCTAGTAAGCTGAGCATGGTCACTTCTGGAGGTGCTAGGGCGGGTGGTGTCGGGCGGTGTAAAGGGAAAGCACTCCTAAGGCTGTTTTGTCTCTTGAAGACCTTCCGCCGCCCCAGCACAAGGACTGTGGTACTTGTTGAGGTTCCAGACCCATGAGGATGGGCGTGGCCCAGGGTCCTGTGTCTGGGGAGAGCTGACCGATGGGTTTGTCTCCGTCCAGGTGCTACACAAGGGGAGCCTGATGTTTTGAAGGATGAACTTCAACTCTATGGAGGTAATTAGTCGTCCAGCAGCTTTGGAGAAAACAGAGTCACGCTAAGGACATGAGGGTTAGGGCTTCGTTGGGCAGAAACACGGTCATGGGGGTGTGTCATGAGCTGAAAAGTCCCAGGCAAATACAGGAGACGTGGCAAGCTGAGCGGTTATAATGTTGGCAGATGGGGATGGGGGCATTTTCCACCATGATGAGACTGTTTCAAGGAAACCCTGTATTCTCTTCTGAGCTACAACCTTGACTTGTGGGTCACCTTAACTTGGGGGTCACCTTGATGAGTCACCCAACCTTTCTGGGCCTCAGCTTCCCAACCAGCAAAATGGGACATGATCAGTAGCCCCCTTCTCTTGGAATACTGGGCTGCTTACGTGTGCAAGGAAAAAGTAAGGCTCTGTCTCTACACTACCTATTTTATGAAATAAGTGTTTCCAAGCACCCTGATTCCTACAGGGAGGAAGTATAGATAATGTGGCACTTTGAAGCACTAGGATGAAATGGGAGAATTTTTAGGCATAAACCAACTTTCCAAAGAGCCTGACAAATGCACCAGGTAATCCAACATTTCCAAAATCTATGTAGTCTCCTACCACCTGGTAATAACCCCAGAAAAACAGTAAAAATGCTTACGTATACCTTCAAAGAAAAAAGACTGATATGTTATGTGGGTAAACTTCATAGTGTTTTATTTGCTTATCTGAATTTTTTTCTCTTTTTTTAACAAAATAATTATTGCTTAGTTTGGAAAAATGCCTAAATTACTCAAGTAGTTTAAGAAAGTTTTCACTGGGTGTAAAATAAGAGCGTGTTATGTTTACACGTATTGAAAAATATTTTTTCTTCTCATAAAAGTAATTCAGGCTGGGCGTGGTGGCTCCCGCCTGTAATCCTAGCACTCTGAGAGGCCGAGGCGGGCGGATTGCTCAAGCTCAGGAGTTCGAAACCAGCTGGAGCAAGAGTGAGACCCCGTCTCTACTACAAATAGAAAGAAATTAATTGGCCAACTAATATATATAGAAAAAATTAGCCGGGCATGGTGGCGCATGCCTGTAGTTCCAGCTACTCGGGAGGCTGAGGCAGAAGGATTGCTTGAGCCCAGGAGTGTGAGGTTGCTGTGAGCTAGGCTGACACCTCGGCACTCACTCTAGCCTGGGCAACAAAGCAAGACTCTGTCTCAAAAAAAATTTTTTTTAATTTTAAAAAGTAATTCATATTCACTATAGAAAATGTAGATATATTCACCTACTTGTGAATGGCTCTCCCCCTACCAAGAAATTGAAGGTGCTCAGTGAATTGCATTGTTCGAGTCTCATTTCATGTTACTTTTGGCACATTCTCTGCACTCCCGGTATCGGCTACTCTCTGGTCACTTCGCAGATGGTGCTCCTGTTTGTCCATTAGCCCTCAGAACAGTTCAGTGTGCTGAGTGCGTGTTGGCATGTGCCCAGTTGTGTCCCAGGGCTGCCCTGAAGGACAGGAAATGTACAGGAGTGCAGGTGGGTGGGGGAGGGGAGTTCACACAGGGTCCGCTGCCCTGGAGGGGAGAAGAGGGCAGGTAGGAGAGAGGTCGCGAGGGATCTGGCGGTGAGGCCACCCAGGATGGGATTATCAATAACAGGGAAGCTGCAGCCCAGGGCAGCTCTATGGGGCTCAACTCACCCTGGGCAGCCCAGACGAGCGGCTCAGCTGTGTGGGGCCGCCGCTCATCTGGGCTCCACCCACTCAGAGCCTGGAGCCACGTGGCCAGATGTCATCACCTGCCCCTGGATAGCCTTGAAGCAGGCGCATTGCAAATTGGTGGCCTGTGTGTGCAGATGCGTTTTATCTGGCTCAGAGTGTTTTGTAAAAATTAGATTGTGAATATATTTCATCAATTCTGCATTTTTTCACATTTGGACATCTCTGAAACCAGGATGCATCTTACAATCACTAGCAACTTACAGCCATAACTGGCAGGGATTTTCCTTGCGTAGCAGCACATAAAATAATGTTATGCCTCACAAACGATGGCATCTCTGATTTGTGGAATATAAGAGTTGCCAACTTTTTTTATAAATGAGGAAGTTTATGTTAAAATCCAGTTTCCTGTGGGAACTCGGAAGACCTGTAAAGTCGGGCGTTCCCACAGCACGTTTCCGTGGGTGGTGGCTGGCGGCTGCCCCTTTAGGCGCAGCCCAAACCCCGCAGCCTGGTCGCCCCTAAAGGGGCAGCCTGCCCCTTTAGGCGCAGCCTGAACCTGCCGCAGTCCCACCTGGCCTGCTCCAGAGCGAGGGGGAGGCTCCAAGCAGGACCCGCCTGCCCTGAAGTGTAGCTTCTGCCCGCCCAACCATCACGGATGTGACATGACTGATTTTCCTCCTGTGCAGATGCTCCTGGAGATTTGGTGCCCTCTGGGGAAGCGGGTGAGTGTCCGGCAGGGGAGAGGGGCCGTGGGTGTCAGTGTTGGCCCAGGTCTGGCCGTCCCCTCTCCCCCGAGGGAGCCAGCAACCGCCAGGGTGCCTGGCTGGGGCTCTGGCCCAGGCGCAGCAAGTAGGCGGTGGCGCTGCACAAGGCAGGGAGCCGGTGGCAGTCAGACAGGGAAGAGGCAAGGGGGTTCCAGCCAATCGTGGATGGATGGATAGCATGATCCCTAGGGCTGGAGAATTCGACGGGGCGTTTCTTTAGGTCACCTCTATGCTCCCCCTGGGTGGAGGCACAGCTTACCCTAAGCTGGGCTGGACACTAACGTTGAGCTTCTCCTTTTCAGGACTCCGAAGGAGAGGCTCTGACCCAGCAAGCGGTAAGTACGCCAGCAATTGGGACTCGGGAGGGGATCTGGATTCCAGGGGTGGGATGTGACCACAGACGGCCTGAGAGGCAGAGTCGGTCCCAGCAGGGAAGCCATCACCAGCCAGAGTGTCACGGTGACTCAGGAAAGGGACCTCCAGAGCAGGGGAAATGGAATGAAAGGCAGGCTCAGGCTTGGGGGGGAGTCAGAGGAGGTCCCAAGGACAGCACCCCCATCTTCATGGTTTTACTTAACTGGTCCCACAGCGAGCACACTCGGACTCAGGAAGAAGCACCGAGTTCAATTCTCGGTGAGGCAGGGAAGAAAAGTCCCGCCTGCTGTCCCGTGTCAAAGCTGAACGCTTGTCTCTGTCTCATTCCTCAGGAGAAGTGGAGGCCTCTCAGTTAAGGAGGCTGAATATAAAGAAAGATGGTAAGGAGATCGGTGTTGCAGCGCTGCGTCCTCCTGTCTGGGCCAGGAGTCTGGGTGAAAGGCAGGCCGGGGCCTAGAACATAGTGATCACAGCCCGCCTCTGCCACGTGCCCTGCAGTTTGCAAAGTCCTCAGCCCAGAATCACCTGGAGAAGTGGGACGATGATTCCCATTTTATAGATATGGAAACGGAGGCTCAAAGTTGGGGCGTAGCCTTACGGCTCGCGAGTGGCACAGCCTGGGCCCGAACCCTAGTCCTCTGCTCTTTCTGCTATAAGGGGAGACACTAGGATGATAAACGCCTTCCGGGCCTTGTGAGGGCCGTGAGGTTAGATTAGACCAGACTCTGGGGAAGGAGCCGGGAGAGCTGACGGCACCTCCTCTGCTCCAGCGCTGGGATCTCTGGGGACGTCAGGAGGAAGAGGAGGGCCAGTGGGGAGACGATGGTTTTTGATGAAACAGAGGGTAGTTGTTCTGGAAGCATCTTGAGTTGCTGCCAAAGCCCCGGCTTCAGAGAGTGGGAGACTTGGGGCCGAGCCCCTCGCTCGCCTCTGTCCAGCCGGATGACCCGGGGCCGCTGCTGAGCTCTCCCGGGCCGTGGACCGCGGCTCGCTGGGCCAGAGCCCAGATGCCAAAGCGCAGGCGTTGGCCAGGTTGCTTCAGGACGTGGCGTTGCACCCGACGCAAGAATTCGGTTGCTCCTCTCGTCCTGTGGGCTGGGCCTCTGTTCGGAGCCCGCGCCTGGCCCGCGCTGTCACCCTCCGGCCACGGAGCTGAGGCCCCTCACGGGCCAGGACTTCCCGGGCAGCAGGGGCTGGCAAGAGCGTCAGCCTCTTTTGTTGGCCTCGTGTGGATTTTTAAGTTAGGGGATCCTGGTTTTCCACTTACTGCTGGGACGTAAAGTTTCCTTTAAAGTAAATGTATTTCAGGAAAAGGAATCTATTTAAAGAAAAACGTGAAGTAAATACTAGTACAGACCATTCTTGGGTTAGCATGGAGCTGTGCAGGTGGTAAGTCTGAGAAAAACTGAACGAGAATGACCCTGAGGTCCCTTCCAGCTCCAGCCTTATTCCCCGTCCCCACTCCGGCCTGACCTCTTCTGCCTCCAGAGCGTCCCCTCTTTCAACAGCCCGACTGCTGGAACCCTCCCTCCACACGCTGTGCCTGCGGTCCCCTGCTCACGTGTCTCATGCTGCCCTGCCCAAGGAGCAGGGCACGTGCACGCTCAGACACACACACACACACACACTCTCACACGTGTACTCACAGAGACACACACGTGTACTCACAGAGACACACGCGGACACATGTGTACTCACAGAGACACACACACACGTGTACTCACAGAGACACACAGACACACATGTGTACTCACAGAGACACATGTGTACTCACAGAGACACGACACACACAGACACACATCTGTACTCACAGAGATACACACAGAGACACACATGTATATGCAGACACACAGAGACACATGTACTCACAGAGACATGTATGTGTACTCACAGACACACATATATTCACAGAGACACACACATACACACAGAGACACACAGATACATATACACAGAGATACACATGTACTCACAGAGACACATAGATACATATACACAAAGATACACACGTACTCACACAGACATACATACACACAGAGACACAGAGATACACACAGAGACACACATACTCACAGACACACAGAGATACACACATATACTTACCGACAGAAACACACACATACAAACACACAGATACACACACACACAGAGATGCAGACAGATATACAAACATACATATATGCACAATTATATACACATCCTCAGACACATACACATATATACACACAGATACACACAGACAGACACAACTGCTCTTCTCTCATCCAAGTCCTCCTTGGCTGTCTTTGAGGCTCAGCTCAAACTCAGTCTTCCGCCAAGTCCTCCCAGACTGCCCTGGCCATGGCAACTCCCAAAGTTTATGACATCTTAACAACTCATACAGTTCCAAGGATGGGTACATAATATTGTGCTTTCTGTTCTTCAATTGACGGACATTTGGGTTGTTTCTAATTTTTCATTTTCACACTAAGCTGTCCTCCCTCTAGGCTTGTGTTGATCTTGCATTGTGTTGCTATCTCCTTTTTTTTTAACTTATATTTTTAAAATATTTATTCACAAGACAACTGGAAAGCAAATCCAGGGAGAAATTCTCTGTTGGGAATTCATTTTGCATTTCTGAAAAATTGATGCGGAAAAGAGGAGGAAAACATCTCCCTAATCCACTCGCCCCCAGGCTTTCCCATCTCTGGAGGGACCTAGGTGCTTTCTTGCATCATGTCCTTTTTTCTCTAAAGGGTAAACTGACTTCAGAGCCACGAATGTTCTAGAAATACTCATTTTGTTTTTGCCCCAGAAGCAAAACCAAACAAAATCGGCCTCCACTCCTCTGCTCGCTTCCCTTCAAGATGCCCCTTGGCAGCGGCGAAGCCATCGCCGTCATGCTGCCTGGTACCACTGAGTAGCACTCTGCCAGCCAAGCACCCGCCCATCCTCGTAGTGATGTGTGCCCCACGCTCCTCCTTTACCAAGGAGCACTGTGAGGCTCAGAGGGGATAGGACACCTGTCCAACGCCTCACAGCACATTGGTGGCCAAACTGGACTGAACAAGAGCACATTCCCTGCAGCCTTGCTCCAGGAAACCATCTCTTTTGCATCCCCTCTAATCACAGCTGCTTGACGGGGGTGAGGCCCCTGGGAAAGCAGGAAAGTCCTGCTCTCTCCCCTGGCCCTCCCCACAGTGCCTGGCGAAGTGCAGGGGGCTCGCTGGATTCCTGCCCGAGGCACAGGTGCTGCTCTCAGCTCCTCTCTAAGCCTCTGTTGAATTCTTAAACCCTCCCAGCCTGCAATGCCACTTCCAGGCACCGGCCCGCAGAAATAGGTGCACAAGTGCATAGAGATTCTTGGCTAATAATTTTGGTGCAGCATCAATGGGAATAGGAAAAAATAGAACACCTCTAGCTTCATCAATGGGGCTCTAGTTAAGTTAAATCAATTAGGATAATTATATATCACAGAACACTGCACAGCCATGAGAAAGAACAAGGCGGGTCTGTGTGCTCTGAGATGGAAGATGCCCTGCTCTAGCAACGAGAGGGAGAAAGCAAATCATAGAGCAGCAGGGATATAGAGTGTCCCATTATGTTTTTTAAATGTGCATATATATGCCTGGAAAAACTTTCCCAATCACTGCTCACTTTTAAGGAGTGAGATTTGGGAGGAAGAATGAGGCAATGTGAAAGCTTTTTATTTATTTATTTATTTTTTGAGACAGAGTCTTACTCTGTTGCCCAGGCTAGAGTGCCGTGGCGTCAGCCTAGCTCACAGCAACCTCAAACTCATGGGCTCAAGCGATCCTCCTGCTTCAGCCTCCTGAGTAGCTGGGACTACAGGCATGTGCCACCATGCCTCGCTAATTATATATATATATATATTTTTTTTTTTTTTTTAGTTGTCCAGCTAATTTCTTTCTAATTTTTTAGTAGAGACGGGGTCTTGCTCTTGCTCAGGCTGGTCTCAAACTCCTGAGCTCAAATAATCTGCTTGCCTCGGTCTCCCAGAGTGTAAAAGATTTTTTGTTTGTTTGTTTGAGCCTGAATATGAGTCTGAGGTTGGGAAGAGTGTAAAAGTTTTAACTTTAAACTTGACACATTTGCATTTTTTACCATTGTATTTTACCTTTATCTGACAGATACAGCATTGAGCCCTGTGTGTGCCCGTTGCTTCTCCAGTTGCTGGGGGTCCCACTGGGGATGAACCAACTAAAATCACTGCCCACCCCAGAGCCACATCCTGGGTGGGAGGGTAAACACAGCAATGAAAATAGAATCAGTTGACTCATGACAAATGTTATGAAAATAATAAAGTGAGATAAATGGTGGTTTGTGGGGTGAGGTTTTAGCTTGCCTGGTCAGGAACAGTGTCTCTGGATGCTGTTTTTTTTCCTTCTTATATATATTTTTTTAATTTTATTGCTTTCTAAATGTACCTCGTTTTCTTTCTTTCTTTTTCTTTTTCTTTTTTTATTTTTGAGACAGAGTCTCACTCTGTCACCCAGGCTACACTGCAGTGGCATCAGCCCAGCTCACAGCAACCTCGTACTCTGGGCTTAAGCGATCCTCCTGCCTCAGCTTCCTGAGTAGCTGGGACTATAGGCATGCACCACTATGCCTGGCTAATTTTTCTATTTTTAATAGAGACTGGGTCTTACTCTTGCTCAGGCTGGTCTCCAACTCCTGAGCTCAAGCAATCCTCCCACCTCGGCCTCCCAGAGTGCTAGGATTACAAGCGTGAGCCACCGCGCCCAGCCGGCATCTCTGAATAAAGTTACATTTGAGCAGAGACTCAGTGTAATTTTAAAAAGAGAGAAAGAAGCAAATAGCAATTCCCCCCTCTGCCTTTACAGATGAGTTTTTCCATTTCGTCCTCCTGTGCTTTGCCATCGGGGCCTTGCTGGTGTGTTACCACTATTACTCAGGTAGGCTGGGCCTAGGGGAAGGGGAGGGAGGTGGCGTGGGGGGAGTTGTCCCGGCCCACAGGCCAACTGTCTCCTCCCTGCCCCTGCAGACTGGTTCATGTCCCTCGGGGTCGGCCTGCTCACCTTCGCCTCCCTGGAGACGGTCGGCATCTACTTCGGGCTGGGTAAGTCCCCTCAGCACACACACACACACATGCACACGTGCACACACATGCACACGCACAGTCTCAGAAGGGTGGGGTCTGGGCTGGCCATACTTGCTTGTCAAGAGCCAGAGAGTCACAACCTAAACATTTTTTTTTTTAATTTCCTATGCTCATGCTTTCTTCCTGACCACTTTCAAAGTCAATGTGAGGTCATTGGCAAACCCCTGTGGAAAAAAGTGGACAGGTCCATAAAAATACAACAAAAACTGTTTAAAGTGGCAAACAAGTTGGGCATGATGGTGTGTGCCTGTAGTCCCAGCTACTTGGGAGGCTGAGGAGGGAAGATTGCTCAAGCCCAAGGGTTTGAGCAATATAGCAAGATTACAATATAGCAAGACTATATTGCTAAATTACAAGACTACATCTCTAAAAAAAATAAAAACAAAAATGTAAAGTCGCAAACAAATAGAATTAGCCAGATGCTGAAAACAAGTTAGTTAACGAAGTTGGGAACTGAATTTGCCCAGTGAATTTCCTGCCACCCTGCTCACTGTTCACGGTGGTTGTTTTTGACGACAGTAACTCTGGTACTGTTGCCTGAGCTCAAGCTGCTGCCTGCAGTTCCACCACTAGAGCTTGGCGTGTGCGGGTGAGGCCGTGTCCAGGGCGGACAGGTGGGGGTCTGACCCCACAGCCCTGGTGGGGCCATAAACCTGACTCACCTTTCTGTTTTTCGGGCAGTGTACCGCATCCACAGCGTCCTGCACGGCTTCATCCCCCTCTTCCAGAAGTTCAGGCTCCTGGGTAACTGTTAAATGCTTCCGTGTTCGGGTCTCTCCCTGTGGCTTCCGTCTGGAAAGAGGCTTCGCGTGTGGGGAAGGCACAGGGCCTGGAGGCAGAGGCCGGGTTGCCAGTTCGGCGACCCTGGGTGGGCCCTGCAGCCTCTTTTAGCTTCAGTTCCTCAGCTGGAAAATGGGTGTGGACTTCCTACGGCCCAGGGTGTTCTCGAAACCAAGTGGGGAGCAGACGCCAAGGGCCTCCAGTGCGAAGCTAGGAAGGCGAGGGGAGTCTCCTCGTCCCCACTGTCTCTTGGAGCTTATGCCGCCCCAGACGCTCTGGCCCTCGGGTGGTGGTCGCCTAATGGCCCCTGGGGAGGTGGGTTTGGCTGTCTTACGCTGGCCCGAGGAGCAAGCTGCGGCTCAGAGAGGTGCGGTGACTGGCGCAGTCACGCTGGAGTGGCGGGGTGGGGCTGGCTCTGTGCCCTCCTCACACCTCACAACAGAGAGGCCAGGCCGCTGTGCGTCTCCCTAATCCATTAATTAATATAGGGAGGTCAGTTACTGTGACCGTGGGCCCTGGAGACCCGTGGCTTCTGGGATGACTGCCTCGGCCAGCTGTGCGGGTCATTGGGCACCTGGGGTGAGGGTGGGCACAGGCCTGCTGCCTTCAGAATCTCATGCCTCCTGCGGGCTTTGCCCTTCAGGGTTCAGGAAGACCGACTGAGGCCACCGCCAGGTGGGCAGCTGCACGGGCCCCGGTGTGACCACCGCTGCAACCCGTGAGCCCACAAGGACAAGGGCAGAGCAACGTTCCGGGAGACACGCGGGAGGCCAAGCCGGAGCAATAAAGAGAGCACTTGTCCTTCCATGTGGTCTGACGTTGGCACCGGCCCCTGCGGGGCTATCGTTCAGGCAGCACTGGCTGGCCATCCGCCCGCAGCATGGAAGGCAGAGGGAGGGCACGGGGCGGAGCCCTTCGCGGCACCTGACCAGCAGGAAGATTCTGAGAGGTCACCGCTCGGGAGACTGCAGGAGACGCCCGGCCCTGCATGCTGTAAGCTGCCTGGGCTCGTGGTTTCGCTCAAACCCCCAGGCAGGCTAACCTGGTGAGCTCTCAGCTCCTAGAGAGCCATCCAGGGACAGACAGACAGTCCACTGCCCCGAGGCACAGAGCCACCAGGCTGGCTCTCCCAGGTGAACCTGATGCAGGTAAGATGTTGGAGATCAAAGCCGCAGCATCTGGTTATCTTCCCTGAGCCCCATCACCACCAGTGACAGCCCTGCTGGCCTGGACTCCATCAAGATTCAAATAAACATTCTCTCCCCTGTGTCCAAAAGCGTCACCTAATATTCCTTGAGCTTTCTGGAGCACGAGAACACATTTGGGGTCTCTTTGAATCTAGGTGTCTAGTCAAGGCAATATCCCGTCCTGCCAGATGAAATATAAAAGGAGATAAACGCAAAGCTCCTCACTCTAGGTCCAAGATTTCAACTGCACAGGTTTGGAGTAGGAGACAGGGCTTTGCAACCACTCTTGTGAAAAACATCTGGGGCCGTAAGTGTTCTCAGTTCAACAAATACTGAAGGAGTGAGATGAAGGTGCACACACAAAAAACCATTGCCAACTTGGGCTGCATTAATGGAAGCACAGAGTTTAGATTGAAGGAGGTAGTAGCAAGTCCTGCTTTGCACTGACCAGGCCATGCCAAAAGCACGTGTTCAGGGCTAGACTTACACGCTAACAGCAATAGTGACAACCTAGAGAATACACAGAAGAAGAGACCAGAGAGAAAACATAAAATGATTGAATGCCAGGCGTGGTGGTGCACACCTGTAGCCCCAGCTACTTGGAGGCTGAGGTGGGAGGACTGCTTGAGCCCAGTAGTTCGATTCCACCCTGGACAACATAGTGAGACTCTGTTTCTAAAAAAAAAATTTAAAAATTAAAAATAAATAATGATTGAAGCAATGAGAATTCTTCAACTTGCGGAAGAGAAAAGTGGAGCCTCCGTTAAATTCAGAGATTCTTAGAGGACATTTCCTTAAGTGCTTACGATGGCCCAGGGACAGTCACATACACTATTTGATTCAATTCACACCATAGCCTTGAGGTTTATGAATCATCCTCATTTTGCAGATGGAGAAACAGAGGCTCAAAGAGCTTTAGTAACTCACTCAAGTTCATGCAGCAGGTAAGAGGCAGAGCTGTAGTGTGAACCCAAGCCGGGCGAAGTCTGCCTTGTAGAGCTTGGCCTGTTCAGTCCCTCGCCAGGCAGAGCATCCTTGAGGAGCTGGAGTTTTTCCCAATGTTTCCCAGACTTTGGGATTTCTCCGAATTACAGAATATTTTTTAAAACTGAGAGATAGCCTGGTATGGTGGTGCATACCTGTAGTCTCAGCTACTTGGGAGGATCATTCGAGCCTAGGAGTTCAGGGCCAGCCTGGCAAAATAGTGAGACCTCCTGCTCTAAAATATTAAATAAATAAAAGCTTTTAAAAAGCAAGGGAATGGAGCCTGGCGTGGTGGCTCATGCCTGTAATCCTAGCTCTCTGGGAGGCCGAGGCGGGCGGATTGCTCAAGGTCAGAAGTTCGAAACCAGCCTGAGCAAGAGCAAGACCCCGTCTCTACTATAAATAGAAAGAAACTAATTGTCCAACTAATATATATAGAAAAAATTAGCCGGGCATGGTGGCGCATGCCTGTAGTCCCAGCTACTCGGGAGGCTGAGGCAGGAGGATTGCTTGAGCCCAGGAGTTTGAGGTTGCTGTGAGCTAGGCTGATGACACGGCACTCACTCTAGCCTGGGCAACAAAGCGAGACTCTGTCTCAAAAAAAAAAAAAAAAAAGAAAAAAGTGAGGGAATGGGGGGTTGTCAATGCTTTAGTTTCTAATTGAGGACAATAAAAACAAAAATCAACTGTCAGCTCATTTTACAGAAGAAACGATAGGTTTTATACCCAAAAGCAGGAAAATTATCATCAAAAACAAAATGGAGTTTTATTCCAAAGTGGAATAAATTAAGCCCTGTAAAAGTCTTACTGCCTGTCCTTTTTCCTCTGATCATTGTGGTCTGATAAAAATTGTATCTTTTGTCCACCTGGATTATTGTTTTGGAAAAAAACTTTTTATCCTTTGGAAACTGCTAGACTAGAAGATCCCTAAGGATTTTTACCTTCTTTCATTTCTGGGGTTTTCCAACCTTACCTCCCACATCCCAAGTGACGAATGCCTCATCTCCTCCCAAAGCAATTCACACTGCAGGAATTTTTTACTCAGGTTCTAAGACACATCTCTTAAGGTATTCTTTCAGATGAATAAAGACTAACATAAAAGTAGGGAATGAGATTTTTTTAAATTGACAAAATAAATATTGTATGTATTTATGGTATACAACATCATCTGCGTCACCTCACATACTTACTTTTTTGATGGTGAGAACACCTAAAATCTACTCTCTTAGCAGTCTGCGAGTGCACAGTACGTTGTCATTAACTGTGCAATAGGTCTCCTAAACTGGGACTGCATTCTTGATGACCACGGCCTTGCCACCCACAGTGCTCAGCTGTTGGCTCAGCCCCAGCGTCAACGCCATGGTGCAGAGCACGCCGACTTCGCTCCGTTTTCCAGACTGTTTTGGCTGTCCCGGCTCCTTGCGTTCCACACCAACTTTAGGATCAGCTTGTCAGCATCTCAAAGAGGCCAGTGGGATTCTGATGAATAGCATGGAATCTGTAGATCAGTCTGCAGAGCACTGTGCCTCTTTTTTAGTAATTTATTACTGTTTTTACATTTTATTTATTTATTTTTATTTCAGCATATTATGGGAGTACAAATGTTTAAGTTACATGTATTTGTTTTTACATTTTGTTAGGGAAAAAAAAATTGGCCTAAATCCCAACACCCCAAACCATCCACAGTTAGTATTTTGGTGTGTTTCCTGTGAGTCTTTTTTGTGCACGATTCATTTATTTTTTATTCTGAGCCGTTTTTACTTTCACATGTGGTGAGCCTCTTTCCATCACTGCGTGCGCTGCACGGGCGCCCCTTCCAGCCGCTGTGCCCATCTCGGCTGACTTAACAGCCCTCTGTGTTTGGTGACGATATTCACTGCTGACCTTATTCACTGCTTGTTAGGTGCCACGTGTAGAGCCAAGGCCTTTACATCAACTGTCATTTAACCCTTGTCACAACTACACGAGGTAGCATCCGCCAGGATCCCTGTTTGACGGATGAGAAAACTAAGACCCAGAAAGCTAGTTTCTGAAGTTTTGATTTCAAGCTCTTCTTTATACCTTATTTTCTTCTAAAAGGAGCCTGGAGCTCACAGATCAGATATTCATTAAACATAAATAAAACACAAAGTTTCAGGATAGAAGCATGAACTAGCTGACTTGAGAACAATGAAGTTGCCTCACTTTATGGGGACTACGGGTTCCTATGGCCAGTTCTAGCACTGCCTGGCTGTAATTTTGGTCAAGTCCTCCCTCTCCCAGCCTCGGTTCCCTCATCTGTACAAAGGGGAGCATAATAGAGCCCACTTCACAGTGTTGTGGCAAGGATTACATGAGATAATTACATGAAGTCTTATACACAGACTCTGGCACACAGTAGATGCTCAATAAATGGGAGTTACTAGATTAGAGCAGGGACACAAATCAGTTGCTGTTAGGGTCAGGCAGGTAAAGTCAGTTAGATGTAGAAAAATGGGGAGCAGACAGAAGGGAACGAAGAGCCTATACCTGACCAAAGGGAGCAGCTGCTGTCCAGCAATGCCAGGCAGGAATGCCCGCTGAGTGCTATCAGTCAGCCAAGAAAACAGAAACCACACCTGGTGTTTTAACAGAGAGAATTTAAGAGAGGGGATGTGTTAAACAGGTGTAGGGAGACTGACAAGGCAAAAAGGACCACTGAAGTATCACAGGGTATAACTGAGGCAACCGCCTAGGGCTGGAGGAACAAAATGAAGAGGTTGGAGTTTGTTAGAACCGTGAAGCTTGGGAGAATGCCCTATGGAGCCGGGACCCAGACCTCTCAGAGGGGCCTGCCTGGCTGGGGCTGGCGTCTCTGAGGGCTGAGGTGGCTGTGAGTGCAGGGGCAGTGATGTCAGGCCTCCACTTTCTCAGCAGAAGCCCTGAATCCAGAGTTTTAAAAAATGTTGGCAACTAATTTTTTACAATTTCAACTCTGTTATGGAAAATAGTATGGTAGTTCCTCAAAAAATTAAAAATAGAATTACCCTCTGATCCAGCAGTTCTGCTTCTGGGCATACACCCAAAAGGGGCCTGAAGAGATCCTTGCACCCCATGCTCAGAGCTGTGTTATTCCTAACAGCTACAGCGTGGAAGCAGCCCAGGCGTCCACCAGCGGGTAGGTGTGTAAACAAAAGGTGGTGTCTATATACAGTGGGATATTATCCTCCATGAAAACAAAGACACTGGGCACCACGTGGATGAACCTTAAGGAAATAAGCCAGTCACAAAAGGACAAATACTGTTCTGATTCCACTTACATGAGATCCCTAGGGTAGTCAAACTCATAGAGACAAAAAGTAGAAATGGTGGTTGCCAGGGGCTGGGGGCAGGGGAGACAAGGGAGTGAGTGTTTCATGGGGACAGAGTGCCAACTGGGGAAGATGAAAGAGCTCTGGAGAAGGACAGTGATGGCTGCACAATAATGTGAATGGACTTAATGCCACTTAAAAATGGTTAAGGTGGTAAATTTTGTTATGTGTATTTTCCCACCATTTTTTTTTAATTTCACATTATTAGTGGCCAATCAAAACTAGATCTGGCCGCAGGCCATAGCTTAAAGTTTCTTCACTGGGGGCTCTTCATCGTGTTAAGCTGCAGACAGGAGCTAGAAGTGGTACATACAGAGTGGGAGAGAAACCAGAGGAAGAACGAGGACACAATCATTTCTATTCTGCTTTGCAGTTTTTGGTGGCCTGACTGCATTGTGGGACAAGCTGTAGCCGGTTCTGCTGCTGGTGACCATGGCCTCTCTGGACTCCAGTTGTCAAAGGAGGGGTTCAGGTGAGTTAGGGTGTAGGAGCCCCTCGGGCCCTGGAGAAAGCTCCCAGCCCCCACTCTCCGCTGAGGCTCTGTCTGCCCTTGGGTGCCACCTCCCTGGGGCCCGGCCCCCAGCGCTGCCCTGGGCCTCTCTCCTGGTTCCTCTGCCCAGTGCTAGCTGGGGTCTGGTTACACCTCAAGCATCAAGTGGATTCCTGGAGCCCCAATCCAATGCGTGGTCTAAAAATAAAACCTTGAATCCTGAGCCCAGGAAGGCAGGGCTGGAGCATGGAGGGGTGAGGAGGAGAAGGCGTCTGTCTGACTGCGCTGGACTCTGCGCTGCATTTCTGCTGAGCACAGCACAGGGAGCGCTGGGTGGTGAGGGTGTCCCAAGGCCACACAAGCCAGCGTCTGCTGGGTGGAAAGGAGAGGAGTTCAAGAGGACTGCAGCAGTTGCTGGTCCCGCTCTCCTGCCACAGCCCCAGGAAGCCTCTGTCTACTCCAGAGGCTCCGGGCCTGGACCGGGGAGAGAGCATGGCGGTGCTGCCAGCCGAAGCTGAGAAGCTGGGAAAGCACTTGACATTGGAGCTGGGCTTTATCGAGGGAGAGGTAGGGAAGGGTCGTCCAGGCAGAGGCCCGGCGTGGGCAGAGGCGTGGAGGAAAGGAAGAGGAGTGTGTTCAGGCAGCAGCAAGTCGTCAGCCCTGGGCAGTCAAGGCACACAAGATGGAAGTAGGGGTAGGATTGGGGGCAACAGACACACAGGGGAATCACTCCTCCCCCAGCAGACCCTTGAGACCTGGGATAAGGAGCTGGGACTTTCGTCTAAGGACAATGGGGAGCCCTGGAAGGAGTTTGAGCAAAAAAATGGCACAGGAAGATTCACTGCAGAACCATCGCTGAGCTGCTCTGGCAACCTTGTGGGGGCTGGGGGAGGTGGGGATGAGAATGAACCTCCCAGACCCCCAGCTACAGGGTTCCTGACTGACCACGGGCTGCTGTGCCCTGTGTTTGCACCAAGGCCAGCTGATGGGCTGCCATGAGAGGGCTACTAAGGCAGGCCCATTCCTAGGAGACATGGGAGTCCTCTGACAGCTGCCTTTGGCTTAAGGACTCCTGACACCCTGCCAAGCCTTCCTCAGACTGCACAGCAGACCGGGACTCTTGCACCCAACTCTCCGTCCCTCCCTTCTTCACCTGGGGCTAGGCTTATGCTGCAGTTGGATGTAAGCCTAACTGGTTCCCTCCCCATTTTTCCTCTCACACGTGTTTTCTCTAACAAAATCCTTGCACATTTAATCTTGTCCTGGCCTGAGCTTCTCAGATGGCTCAGAATTATGTGGTAAGATTAGAGACAAGGGATATCAGAGGCCACAGAAACAGAAAGGAAGGGGGGAACTAAAAGACATTTCAAAAGCCTACGCTGGGCACAGCATCTCATGCCTGTAATCTTGGCTCTCTGGGAGGCCGAGGCAGGAGGATAGCTGGAGCTCAGGGGTTCGGCACCAGCCTGAGCAACAGTGAGATCCTGTCTCTACCAAAAATGAGGAAAAAAAGAAAAAGAGAAGAAAAAGACAAAAAAAAAAATAGTACACAAAGCAACAAAACCCAGCCAGGCGTTGCGGTGGCGCCTGTAGTCCCAGCTACCTGGGAGGCTGAGGCAGGAGGATCGCTCACAGCTCAGGAGCCACAATGACATCACTGCCCTCTACCAGGGCATTCCAGTGAGACTCGGTCTCAACAACAACAAAAAGTCTAATCCACAGTATGACTTGAAGTGCACACCTGCCATTGGCTTTCCCCATGGTTAGAGTTCTTAACTCCCAGCATGGTAATCATCTATCTCTACATTGCTCGCGCTCACTGGATGCCGAGTCTGTTGATGATTGAGTGAATAAGTGAAGGACAGAAGGGAGTGTAGGATGATCCCAGAGCTCCAGTTTGGGCCACTTGGTGGATGATCGTAGTTGACATTTGCTATTTGCCTCCCTGGTGTATTTTGTCAGTCCAATGTCCCTTTGAAGAAAAAATCCTTCACTCTTTGTGCCCCAAAGGATGCTATTAAGAGTGTGAAGCCAGGTGTGGTGGCCCATACCTATAGTTCTCACACTTTGGGAGACTGAGGCAGGAGGATCACTTGAGGCCAGGAGTTGAGGTTACAGTGAGCTCTAACTGGACCACTGCACTCAAGCCTGAGGGATAGAGCAAGAATCTGTCTCAAAGAGAGAGAGAAAAGCCAACCCACAGGATAGGAGAAAATATTTGCAAATCAAATATCCTATATGAGTTTAATATCCAAAATATATTTTAAAATTTCCTGCAACTCAACAACAAAAACCAAACAGCCATTAAAAAATGGACCCCCCTCAAAAAGCAAGGGACTTAAATAGACATTTCTCCAAAGAAGGTATATGCAAATAGCCAACAAGTATATGAAAAGGTGCTCAGCGTCATCGTTCATTAGAGAAATGAAAATCAAAATCACGAAGAGATGCTACCTCGTACCCATTAAGATGACTATTATTAAAAAGTAAAAGCCAAAAAACAAGTGTTAGTAAGAATGTGGGGAAATTGGAACCTTTGCGCCTTGCCGGTGGGAATGTAAAATGGTGCGGTCACTGCTCAAAACGGTTTGGCAGTTCCTCAAAAAGTTAAACACATGACCCAAAATTAGAGTCTTAGGTAAATATTCCATTGAAAATAGAGACTCCAGTAGGTACTTGCACACAAATGCACACAGCAGTGCTATTCACGATAGCCAAAGAGTGGAAACAACCCGAGTCCATCCACAGATGAGTGGATAAATTACAAAATGTGGTCTATACACATAATGGAATATTATTTAGCCAGAAGAAGGAATAAAATTCTGATTCACGCTACGGCATGGATGGAGCTTGAAGACTTCATGCTAAGTGAATTAAGGTGGACACAAAAGAACAAATACTGTGTGATTGCATTTATAGGAGGTACTTAGAATAGGCAAATTCACAAAGACAGAAAGTAGAATAAAAGTTACCAGAGGCTGGGGCAGGTAATATAAGGGGTATGTTTAACAGGTACAGAGTTTCTGTTTGTGGTGACGAGCAAGTTCTGAGATGGATAGGGTGACGGTTACAAGACATTATGAGTGTACTTACTACCACTGAATTGTACACTTAGAAATGGTTAAAATTCTACATTATGCACATTGTGCCACAATTTTTTTTATTTCAACATATTATGGGGGTACAAATGGTAAGGTTACATATATTGCCCATGCCCCTCCTCCCCCCATGCCATGATTTTTTAAAAAGTAAAAACTAAAAAGTAAAACCTACACACACAGTGGGTCTTGGGAGGGTTCACCCCACCACTAGCTCCAGGGCTGGGTTCCGACTGGCATCAGCCAATCAGATCAGCATATTCCAGCCATTGACTTGGGGATGGCATGTGGCAGAGACGCTAGCTGTCCCCCAGTGTCTGTGCTTCCCCTTTTCCTTTGTGGGTCTCCTCAGCACAGCAGCACGCTCTGTAAACCAACTCATTCAGGCTCAGAGCTCATCAGAACCAACAGTTCACCAAGGACTAGTCTCCAAAGACGAGCGCCAACGGGCTCTGCTCTCTTTATATGTCCATGCTGCCCTGCCATCAAGACGTAGGGACCGCAACTGCACGAAAGCAATCCATGTAACCAAAGCATGTGTACCCACATAATACTCTGAAACAAAATAAAATACAAAATAAAATAAAATAAAATGAAAACAAACAAATAAAATGCTAATGTAAAATAAAAAAAAAAAAAACAGATGTGGCATCCGTTTTCTGTCCTCTTCAATCTCAGTTGGAACAGTGATGCGCCTTGACCAGTGGAATATAGCATAAATGACATGTGACTGTCCCAGGACTAGCCTGTAAGAAGACTGGCAGCTTCTGCTTTTCCTCTTGGAATCCAGCCTCCGTGTAAGAAGTCTGACTATCCTAAGTGACTCAGACTGTGACAAAGCCCAAGAGAGCCACAGGGGGAAGCCAGGTGGAGAGAGGTCCAGCCAGCCCCGCGCTTTACAACCATCCCAGCTGAAGCACCAGACATGTGAGTGAAGAAGCATCTTGAGTTTTCCAACCCCAGCAGACAACATAAGAAGCAGAACTGCCCAGTTAAGCTCACACCAAGTTGAAATATCATGAAAAACAATACATTGCTGTATTTTAAGCCACTAAGCTTTGCAATGGGTTGTTACACTGCAATAGATAACTTTTCTTTTTTTTTTTTGAGACAGAGTTGCCCGGGCTAGAGTTCCATGGCATCAGCCTAGCTCACAGGAACCTCAAACTCCTGGGCTCAAGCAATCCTGCTGCCTCAGCCTCCCGAGTAGCTGGGACTACAGGCATGCGCCACCATGCCTGGCTAATTTTTTCTATATATTTTTAGTTGGCCAATTAATTTCTTTCTATTTATAGTAGAGATGGGGTCTCGCTCTTGCTTAGGCTGGTTTCGAACTACTGACCTTGAGTGATCTGCCCACCTCAGCCTCCCAGAATGCTAGGATTACAGGCGTGAGCCACAGCACCCGGCCTGCAATAGATAATTGAAACGGAGACTTTGCTGGGTCTTCTGACAAACGCACCTTCTCCTCTGTTGTATTTCATGGTGTGAGGGTGTGGATTTGGAACCACAGCCACTATCTTGCTACCATCAGGGGCCAGAGAAGGAAGCCTACAGGACGTTGAGTAGACCCCAGGGAGGTTGAGAAACCAAGCCCTGATGACAAATGTCACCTTCCGGATCAAGCTGCCCCTGAAGCTAGCCCCGTTTTATGAGGCAATAAACTTCTCACTTTTCTTTCATCCGATTTCAGTTGGAATTTCTGTCCCTTATAGCATACGGTGCCTAACTGTCATATGGCAATGATAATATTTTAGCCTGTGAATGTGGATGGGAAAGCAGTTAGTGAGTGGATTAGTTAGGAATAGAGCTTTTGCTGTTATGACAAAGAGATCCCAAAATATAGTGACTTAAATAAAATAGGACTCGATTTTTCTCTCAGTAACACTTTGGAGTTGAGCAGTCCAGGCTGGAAGGACAGCTCTGCTCCACACAGTCACGCAGGGACCCACCTGCAGGGCAGCGCCCTAGTCCAGGGGTGGGGACTTTTCATGTTGGAAAGCCACATTGACTTAGCTGTAATCAAATAAGGCTGCATTCAAGAAACTTCAATTAGATATACTTAAAAATGTACATTATTTTGTAAAAATCTAACTACTGCATACTTAATAATTTCAAAAAATGAAGACTATTTGTTAAATTTAAAGTTAACTAACCTTTAAATGACTTTGTTGCATCTGCTTTTTGTTGGAAAGCATGTGAATATTTGGTTGCAGCACGGAGGTCCACAGTATCAGTTGATCCTCTAGATGGGTGTCAGTCATTCTTAACCTTAAGGGCATCTTGATTTGGGTTAGGTGGGAGAATGTAGATTTGCAGCAATAAGTAGTTGAAAAGCAAGAAAGCATTTTTCAGGGATGTTGCTAAAGGTATGGGTATTCTACTGCATTTTCCCATATTTCAATTGGATCTTTCTTAGCACCAAATAATGACTTTAAAATGTTATCAACTGAGAGCTCGATCAATTCCATCCGTAGTTCTTTAGGTGCCTTGGTGATATCATCTAGGTGAGGCTGAAATGCTAATTTGAGTGTGATGTCATGATTTTCAAAGTCAATGAACCTTTCATTGTATTCTCCAATTAATATTAATAGGTCTATAACAGCTGCGTATTCTTCAAATTATTTGCATATGTCATCCTGCTCATCAATGACCTTTGCTAACTGGGGAAAATGTTCATCTAAAATTTCCTTTCAAAGAAAAAGTGTTTTGAAAAAAGATAGCTTTTTTTGAAATGTTCGGACTTTTTGCCATATATCATATATAGACTTAGTTTACCTTGCAAAGAAATATTCAAGTCATTTTGATTTGACATGGGTATCACACAGAAATGCTGCATTCCTATAGAAATCTTCTTCAATAATTGACATAATGATTCTGTTCTTCATAAAATTTAACTATCTGTTCTCGCAGAGATAAAATTTTGGCTAAAACCTGTCCCTGCAATAGCTAACACACTTTAGAATGACAAGGAAAATCTAGAAACTGACAACGCTGTGTTGCATTTGCAGGAATATATTTAACAATACATATAACTTGTTGCAAAGTGTCCCTTAAAATAGTAGCTTTAGCAGAGAGATTTTGCTGACACAAGATACAATGAAAAGAAATAAAGAGCATCCAGATCTGTTAATACTTCTTTTAATCTATGCAATAAACCCTTCAGGAAGGTGCACTGTCTGTACACACACTCATGAAATTTGCCCAAATCAGTCCAACCTCATAACATTTATCTTGAAAGTTGTTGAAGATATCTATCCCCACACCCCTCGCCCCGTGTTCTATTTGCAAGAGTGCACTCTTTGTAGCAAAGAAAATCTTCTTGGCATCTATACTAGCTAACCTGCCTAATATAAAGAAAAATAAAATTATATATATATAAAATTAAAAAATATTAAAAAAGAAAAAAAGAAAATCTTCTGTTATGACCTGAATGAAGTATAAAACCTGAGCTGAGTCAGTAGTATCAGTCAATTCATCCAAAGCGATTGAATAATACATATTTTCCTTTTGAACTATTGCAGGAAGTTGTTCTGTTAAGTTGAAGGCTAATTCATGCTGCTGATCAGTTATGGTTCTCCTTGGAAGAGGCAATTGTTTATACTTTGAAACGTTATCTGGGTCTAAGCATCCTACAACTTCAACAATGTATTCTTTCAGAATTTCTACATCACTGAATGGCTCTCCTCCCCTTCCTCGCCCTCCATATAAGCTACTTTATAAATTGCTTCAATGGCATTATTTCCAGGTCTTACTGCTGCTTGAAAGAATTGTCTTTGCTTTTGTTTTTCATCTTCAAATTTCTTCAGTACAACCTTTTGCACCTCTCACTCTAAAATATTTGTGGTCCTTATGAGTGTTATAATGCTCATGAGCACTGAATTTCTTTAACGTTGTATTGTGGTATCGCAAAGCAAGCAAATCATTTTATCTTTAGCAGAAACAAGATAATAGTGTAATCATTAAAAAAATCTGTACTCATTAAAAAAATCTGTTTTCTTTCTTCAGCATTCTCTTGGTCTTCTTTGACATGATAGGCTTTTAAGCAGACAGAATTAACTATCAAGCTGTGTAACTATTCACAAATTCCACTTCAAACAGAAACACAGTGCACTGCTGTGAAAAGCTGATAACAGACTGGTGTACTCGGCCCCCACAGACCTGTGGCAACCAGCCTCCTGGGGCAGTGGTTCCAGTCAGGCAGGGGAAGTTAGAACTAAATCACGAAAGAAGCAACTGTCAATTTAGCCCTTACTAATGTTCTAATTGTGCTGGTCAATCTGGGAGGATTATTTCATTGAAACTTATTTTATTCTTTGGTATTTTAAATATGTTCATTTAAAAAAAAGAAAATATGAAAGATGCACAAAAATGTATCAATAAAAATAAAAGGATTTCCGGCCAGGCTCAGGGGCTCACGCCTGTAACCCTAGCTCTCTACAAGGTGGAGGCAGGAGGATTGCTTGAGCTGAGGAGTTTGAGGTCGCAATGAGCTGTGATCATGCCACCGTGCTCTATCCAGAGCAACAGGGAGAGATTCTGTCACAAAAATAAAAATAAAATAAAAAAATAAATACAGTTATTTGTTCTATAAAATTTGGATCCAGTCAAAAGGCTGCACTTAAGGACCTATTAGACCAAATGTGGTCTTAAGGCCACAGGTTCCCCATCCCTGTCCTGGTCTGTAGGATCAAAGCTGGGTGGTCACTATGTCTACATTCCAGTCCATGGAAACATAAATGAGAGGAGGTAGAAGATAAGCAAATTCTTTTTAGGCCAGGAGTGGTGGCTCATGCCTATAATCCTAGCATTCTGGGAGGCCAAGGCGGGAGGACGGCTTTTTTTTTTTTTTTTTTTTCTGAGACAGAGTCTCACTTTCTTGCCCAGGCTAGAGTGAGTGCTGAGGCATCAGCCTAGCTCACAGCAACCTCAAACTCCTGGGCTCAAGCAATCCTTCTGCCTCAGCCTCCCGAGTAGCTGGGACTACAGGCATGCACCACCATGCCCGGCTAATTTTTTCTATATATGTTAGTTGGGCAATTAATTTCCTTCTATTTATAGTAGAGACGGGGCCTCGCTCTTGCTCAGGCTGGTTTCGAACTCCTGAGCTCGAGCAATCTGCCCACCTCGGCCTCCCAGAGTGCTAGGATTACAGGCGTGAGCCACTGCTCCCAGCCAGGAGGACTGCTTGAGCTCAGGAGTTCGAGGCCAGCCTGAGCAAGAGCAAGACCCTTTCTCTACAATAATTAAAATAAAAAAAATAGAAAAATTAGCTAGGTGCAGTGGTGTGCAACTGTAGTCCCAGGCAGGAGGATCTCTTGAGCCCAGGAGTTTGAGGTTGCAGTGAGCTATGATGATGCTACTGCACTCTACCCAGGGTGACAGAGTGAGACTCTATCTTATAAAGAAAGACACTTAAAAAAATAAAAAGACAATATTAGTGTGTCAATGTTAGTTTCTGGTTTTGATCATTGTACAGTAGTTCCCCCTTATCCATAGGGGATGTGTTCCAAGACCTACATCCTACTAGATGCCTGAAACCTTGGATAGCCTACGTATCTTATGTTTTCTCCTATAAGCATACATGCCTATCATAAAGTTTACTTTATAAATTAGGCACAGTGAGAGATTAACAATAACTAATAGTAAAATAGAAAAATTTAACTATATACTATAATGAAAGTTATATGAATGTTGTCTCTCTCTCTCAAAATATCTTATTGTATTAGACTCACCCATTTTCAGACTGTGGTTGACTGTGGATAACTGAACCCTTAGAAAGTAAAACTCCCAATTACTGGGAGTGGGAGGGATTACTGTACTGTGATTATATGAGGGAAAGTCCTTGTTTCTAGTAAACACACACTGAAGTATTGGGGGTAAAGTGACATCGTGGCTGTAACTTGTTCTCAAATTCAAAGGGAAAAAGGTACTTAGTGAGAGAAAGATAAACCAAGTGTGGTATTATATTAACATTTGGGAATTGGTGAAAGGGATATAGAATTTTTTTTGTTCTATTCTTGTAACGTTTCTGTAATTCTGAAATTATGTCAAAATAAAAGGTAAAAACCAAACCAATCCAAACTCTATCCACCACCACAGCTGCTGAAATCAGAGGTCAACCAAGGGTAGAAACCAGAGGTTTCTGCGAAGAACACAAGCAGCCCAAAGGAATATAAGCAAAACAATTTTTACAGACACTTCACACAAGAGGAATTCCAACTGGTCAATGAACATATTGAAACGTGCTTAATCTTATTAATTACCAGGGAAATGCAAATTAAAATAACTATGAGATACCCTGCACACCCACCAGACTGGAGAAGATTAGTGTGGGATAATACCAAGTGTAGCCCCATGGAACAGTGGGAATGAGGCTGCCTTGTTGGGTGGGAATGTACATTTATTTGTTCAACCATTCTGGAAAACTGTTTGGCATTATCCAACAAACTCAGAGACACGCACATATTCTGTGGCCCTGCAGTTTCACTCTTAGATACTTAGCCTGGAGAAACGCATGCATTTGTGCGGCACAACGTATGCACCAGAATGTTCACAGCAACCCTGTTCAAAATAACCCCAATCTGGAAAAGCACAGATGTAGAGCAACAGGATAATGATAATTTGTGGTACAATCACATACTGAAATATTATACAGCAACGGAAACTCAAACTACATCTGCATGCAACAACACGGAGAGCCCTTACAAATATAGCACTGAGCAAACCATATCGTTTTATTTATATGATGTTCCCAAACAGACAAAACCAAAATTATATTGTGCAAGGATACACCATATGGAGACGGGTAATAAAACCATGAAGGAAAGAGATAAAGGTACACACGTGCGGGGCAGAGGCCGTGTGTGATTGAGCAGGAGCAGTGTCTCGGTGCCGGCAATGCTTTGCATCCTTACTGGGTGGTGGGTACACTGGGGTTCACTTGATAACCACTTTTCAAGCTCTATGTATATCCTGAACACTTTTCTATGTATTCTATTCCACAATAAAAACGACTTAAATCATGTGCTAAATAAAAATAAAAAGTCACCTTTCATTAATACCCGGTTATATGTTTTAAATAAAGACAAATAATATTATTTTTATATAAAAAAAGTCACCTTTGCTCAACCATAGGTGCCATTACAGCGTATGGACACAAGGGGGGGCACTAACCAATGAGCAGTGGAGAAGCGAGGTTTCCTAGCAACGGAGAAAAACACATAGAGAAACGCCGGAGAGTGGTTAACTGATGGATTCTGGCTCCTGACCTGCCAGGTCAGCCAGGGTCCGCCTCCAGCACCTGGAGCATCTCTGACCTGTCATGGGGCGTGGGGCTCTTCCCCCCAGCGCAAGATCGGGTCTGCAGAACCGGGAGGCCGCTGAGCTTTCTTCTCCCTGCAACAGTGACGCCCTCGCTCTTCTCCAGAAGACTCCAAACACGTCGTGGTTTTTCTCTCCAAAAACGGAGGGAATTAAGGAACAGAGAGGAGAGACTTTGCCTCCAGCCTTGTGAGGCCTCAGATAGAGAAAGAAAGAGGGGAGAGAGCCTTTTCAAGATTTGGGATGTGGTGGAAGTTTTCGGGACTGTTGACAAAACAGAAGGTTTTATAATAAATAGGTAAATATTAGGTAAAGTTGAGCCTGAGTGAGGTAATAATAATGAATACATGAAGAATACACTATGAAAAGGAGCGTTCCCATACTTTCCCTCCCTGGATTTCACGACCACTCTGGTATCACCCCCTTTAACAGATGAAGACAGTGGGGCTCAGAGAGGTTACATGGTGAGCAGTCCAGAGTTTCCTCCCAACTCACTTTACAAAAGAAGAAATGTTAACTGGTTTATTTATTTATTTAATTTTTGAGACAGAGTCTCGCTTTGTTGCCCAGGCTAGAGTGAGTGCCGTGGCGTCAGCCTAGCTCACAGCAACCTCAAACTCCTGGGCTCAAGCAATTCTTCTGCCTCAGCCCCCTGAGAAGCTAGGACTGCAGGCATGTGCCACCATGCCCGGCTAATTTTTTCTATATATATTAGTTGGCCAATTAATTTCTTTCTATTTTTAGTAGAGTTGGGGGTCTCACTCTCGCTCAGGCTGGTTTCGAACTCCTGACCTCGAGCAATCTGCTCGCCTCAGCCTCTCAGAGGATTACAGGCGTGAGCCACCACGCCCGGCCTTTATTTTTAAAGGGAAGAAAATGTTAATTGTCTCTAGTAATCAAAGACATGGAAGTCACAACAAGGGGGAGGTAACGTATTTTCTTCGTTAAGTTAGCAAAGCTACTTTAAATCTTAATTCCTCACAGTGGCAGGCTGTCTGGACACTGCAGTCTTGTACAACGCCTGCAGCAGTGTAAACTGGTAGCCACTTGGCGAGAGAGCAGTCTGGAAACACGTATCAAGAGCCATAAAAATGTTCCTACCCTCTGATCCAGCAATCTGGTTTCTGGGAACCTATCCTAAGGATGTAATCTGAACTTTGGGAAAAGGCATATGGGCAAATAATTGGTGGCAGCATTATTTGGTTAGGTGATCAAGGGAACAACCTTACAGAGCAACATTAATGCCTGCCTTAAAAATGATCATTCGGAAAACTGGCATCATGGAAGTTCTGCTGTGTAATATTAAATAAAAAACAAAAGCAGCTATTATATGACCTGGACACTAATCCACCCCGTAAGTTGATGCCATCCCATTAGTGTGGGGGTAGAGCTAAGGTGGGGGAAGAAAATAATTTCAGGGAGGTGGGAATGCTTTTTTCTCTTGTTTTTTGTTTGTTTTCATAACTTTTTTTCCCCCTTTCACTTCCACTCAGAATTTACATTTTCTTCTTTTCAAAATTTCTTTCTTTTTTTTTTTTTTGAGACATAGTCTCTCTCTGTTGCCCGTTCTAGAATACCGTGGTGTCAGCCTAGCTTACAGCAACCTCAAACTCCTGGGCTCAAGCGATCCTCCTGCCTCAGCCTCCTGAGTAGCTGGGACTACAGGCATGCGCCACCTTGCCGTGATAATTTTTTAATACATATGTTTTTAGTTGGCCAATTAATTTCTTCATATTTATAGTAAAGATGGGGTCTCGTTCTTGTTCAGGCTGGTTTCGAACTCCTGACCTTGAGCAATCTACCCACCTTGGCCTCCCAGAGTGCTAGGATTACAGGTGTGAACCGCTGCGCCTGGCCCCAAATTTCTTTTTAGTAGGTATTTCCTATATCAGTTGGCCATGTATGCTTACTCCAGAAAAGTCAGAAAATATAAGAATATTAAAATATTCACACTCTCACTCATAAAGAACAATCTCTTGTAACACCTTAGAGCAGCGGCTCTCAAACTTGATCGTGCGTCGGCATTACTCTGTTAAAGGCCCAGATTGCTGGGCCCTCTTCCAAAATGTCTGATTCAGCAGATGTGGGGTGGGGCTCAAGAATTTACATCTTTAACAAGTTCCCAGGTGATGCTGATGCTGCTGGCCCCCAGGCCATACTTGGAGAACCACTGCCTTAGTGTGTAGCCTTATGAAGTCGAAGTGTCACACATAGAAACTCCTCACCAAAACAATGACATTTGTTTTTCCAGGAGCAACTTTTTTTTTTTAGCTAAATCTTTGGTAAGTTCCTACTTATCAATTATCTGAATAACCAAGATTATCATAATTATTAATTTATTCTCTTATTAAAATTATTAAGTTTCCAATTAAGGAGAGTTAAGTATTAAGTTTCCAGTTCCAGAAATGGAATTGTTTGGGCCAAAAGACATATCTGTTTTTCAAGCTTTTTATTTTTAAAGCATTATTTATTATTTTATTTTGTTTTGTTATTTTTTAGAGTCAGGGTCTTGCTATGTTGCCCAGGTTATCCTCAAACTCTTGGGCTCAAGTGATCTTCTCACCTCAGCCTTCTGAGTAGCTGGGAATACGGGTATATGCCATTGTGCCTGGCTCAAACTTTTAATATATACTGTCAGATTGCCAGCATAGAATCTAATGTTTGCCATATACCATGTGTGTCAACTTATTTCATCTTCAAAATGTATTCATTCAGTCTTTCAGCATATATTCACCAAATGCTACTTTGTGCCAGGTATTTTGGGACTCAGAGATAAGCAAGACAAAGTAACCTTATGAGGGAGAGCCTATTATTCCCATTGTACAGATGAGAAACTGAGACCCATGAGATGACTTGCCTAAGAACAGACAGAGATGCCAGGCACAGTGGTACACACCTGTAGTCCCAACTACTTGGGATACTGAGGCAGGAAGATATCTTGAGCCCAGGAGTTCAAGACTAGCCTGGGCAACAGAGGAAGACTACAGCACCAAAAAACATTTTTTTTAAATTAAAAACAAAACCACACAGAGGGTAGCTGCTCCTTGGGCTGCTTCATAATTTGCATGAGGTAAATCTTTTCTGGCTCCCAGCAGCCTCATGTTGCATTGTTCCATATGGAAGTGAATGTTTTAATTTTGGGTGGCAACTCTTTTTCCTTTTTCTTTTTCCCCATTACAGTCCTGGAAAAATCAAATGAGGAAACATCCTGGCATATAGCTTAGGAAATAAAGCTTGTCCAAAACTGCCAGGAATAAAAGCTAACAACACTTTCTCCACTGCATTTCATTCCCCACCTCAAAAACTTAGGCAGAGTTGGCTCCTTTTGATCCCAAAATTAGACTGGTTAGTAAAATTTCTAAGAAAAAGCATGATAGATGTGTGTGGACAAGTAGCAATTTAGCCAGATCTTGTTTTTCAGTTTCCTAACTAACTATAACTTTAATTACAATTATTGGCTGAGTAGCTTAGTGGTTAAGTACAAAATCTTGTGAGTTAAACAGATTTGACAAAGCAGAAAGTTTTACAATAAATATTGTTATAACTCTCTAAGCTTCAGTTTGCCCATCTGTAAAATGTGGGGTAAGAATACTTCCTTCAAAGCCAGGTGTGGTTGGTGGTGGGTGCTTATAGTCCCAGCTACTCTGGAGGCCGAGGCAGGAAGATCCCTTGAGCCCAAGAGTTTTAGTCCAGCCTGGGCAAGGTAGAGAGATCCTATCTTTCAAAAAATAAAATTAGGTTGTACTTGCTTCGGCAGCACATATACTAAAAAATTGGGACAATACAGAGATTAGCATGGCCTCTGTTTTTTATTTAAAATAAATAAATAAAATAAAATTAGAGCTGGGCATGGTAGCTTGTGTCTGTAATTTCAGCTACTTGGGAGGGTGAGGCAGGAGGATTGCTTGAGCCCAGGAGTTCAAGTCCAGCCTGTACAGCAAGCGAGACCCCATCTCCACAACAAAGAAAAGAAAAATAGTGGCCCCAGCTGCAGATGCTGTGTTGGCAGCGGTATCTTTCCTGCACCAGGTTAAGTTAGTTTCAAGTGCACGGTATCCAGCCATCGATCCGGCTTATAAATCCTTTTCCATCCCTGCAAGTAAAAGGACCAGAAACTGTTCACTTTTTTTTCTCCAGCCCCCCCAACAGTTCACTTTTATGTGGGGCAGACGACAGTATACGCTTACTGTTTCCTTCAAGGCTATGTTCCGTCCTGCTCTTTGGCGTAACATAGTCTGAAGGGACTGGCCCACCTGGCTGTTCTGCAGAACATCACACTGGCCCACTCCACCAGGGAAATCGTGTTGCCAGGCCGGATGAACAAGGCCGGGCTCTGGAGGAGTACGAGATAAACCCCGAGAATTCAAAGGACTCCAGAGGATGGCCGTTTAAGTTCAGGGGCTCACCACATCAGTGAAGTTTCCAGTGGTCTGGGGCATGTTGGGACATCCTCTCCAAAGTAATGGACAAGTATTTATAAAATATCAAGAAACTGCTGACTGGGCGCGGTGGCTCATGCCTGTAATCCTAGCACTCTAGGAGACTGAGGCAGGCGGATTGCTCAAGGTCAGAAGTTCGAAACCAGCCTGAGCAAGAGTGAGACCCTGTTTCTACTAAAAATAGAAAGAAATTAATTGACCAACTAAAAAATATATAGAGAAAAAATTAGCCGGGCATGGTGGCGCATGCCTGTAGTCCCAGCTTCTCAGGAGGCTGAGGCAGCAGGATTGCTTGAGCCCAGGAGTGTGAGGTTGCTGTGAGCTAGGCTGACGCCACGGCACTCACTGTAGACTCTAGCCTGGGCAACAAAGTGAGACCCTGTCCCAGGGAGGGGAGGGGAGGGGAGGGGAGGGAGAGAGAGAGAGAGAAAGAAGGAAAGAAAGAAAGAAGGAAATAAAGAAAGAAAGAACCAAAAAAAAAGTACAAAAAAAGAAAAAATATATATAGGTGAATATCTTATTCTTCCTGAAGAAGGAAGCACAGGCGTTAGCTCTGCGCTTCAAGTTCTGGGGTGAGCAAACTGTATACTTGGGAGAGCGGCTGCAGCCCACTTTCTCAGTGACATGGAAGGCTGCCAACTGTGAGCGGGTCCCAGGGCAGAAAAGAGTTCTGCAGCAGATCCAGGCCGTCGTGCGAGCAGCTCTGCCTCTTGGTTCGTATGACCTGGAAGACCCCACGGAATCAGAGGTCTCTGGGGCGGGAAGAGATGCCACGTGTTCGTGGCAAGCCCCAGTTAGAGAATCACCACCCAGACCCCTACAGTTCTGGAGCAAGGCCATTCAGTCTGCAGCACAGAACTATCACCATTTGAAACACTCCTCCTGGGGTGGGGCCTCATGGAGATGGAGTACCTGACCATGGGACATTAAGTGGCCCCAGCCACAACTGCCCACTGCGAACGGGGATCTCTCACACCTACCAAGCAATAAGGCCAGTGGGCTCGACAGCGATCCATAGTACGGTAGGACATCTGGGATCAGGCACAAGCAGGGCCAGAGAACATAGCTGCACAAGACCCCATGTCACCCCCAAATGTTGCAGTGGTGTGCCTCCTTCAGCTCACACCTGTGGCTGCTTCTGGGCTCCTTTCAACCAGCTGGCAAGGAAGAAAAAGGCCAAGCTTGATCCACAGGTGGGTCTGCTTGGTATGTGGGTGCCTGCTGAAAATGGAGAACAGCTGCAGCACAGCCTCGCTCAGAAGTAACTTTTAGACCGGGCACAGTGGCTCATGCCTGTAATCCTAGTACCCTGGTAGGCCAAGGCGGGAGGATCGATCACTTTACGCCAGGAGTTTGAGACCAGCCTGAGGAAAAGCGAGACCCTGTCTCTACTAAAAATAGGAAAAATTAGCTGGGCATGGTGGCACATGCCTGTAGTCCCAGCTACTCGGGAGGCTGAGGCAGGAGGATCGCTTGAGCCCAGGAGTTTGAGGTTGCTGTGAGCTAGGCTGACGCCACGGCACTCTAGCCCCGGCAGCAGTGAGACTGTCTCAAAAAAAAAAAAAAAAGTTGGTCCAAGTGCAGTGGTGTTTACAACTAATTGATCACAACCAGTTACAGATTCCTTTGTTCCTTCTCCACTCCCACTGCTCCACTTGACCAACCTTAAAAAAAAAAAAAGAAGTAACTTTTAAGACAATAATGAGGACTATGATCTTCCTAATGGCCGTGCCCCTGCTCATCCACTTTGTGGACAAGGAAAATGGGCTGAGGTAAGAATAAAGACATCTGGACAGTGGCAGAAACACGAAGGATAAATACAGGAAGATTAGGGACAAGGAGGTCTGGGAAGGAGGGGGCTATTCACTGTGGAAACAGGCACAAAGTGGGAGAATCTTTGCGGGGATGTCCATGGGTGAGCATCTATCGTGGAAGAGCCAACCACACAGAGTGACTCAGGTGGTTCCACAGTCCCCTTCTGTCACTGGCCACCCCAGTTTTGGCACAATGGGCTCATAAATGGAGGTGCTATTTGGCAAGCTGAGAGGTTCTGCATTCGCTAAGAATGATCTAGCTACTGCTGCTGTTTTGTTTTTTACTATAATCCCATGCCAGATTTTTTCAACTTCACACATTTCTTTTTTTTTTTTTTTTTTGTACTATGGTATTTTACTTGTCTCAAACTCCTGGGCTCAAGAAATCTTTTTGGCCCCAGCCCCCAAATTAGTTGGGACTACACCACCATGCCCAGCTGCTACTACCACTGCTGAACGTCCCATCTTCCAGCAGCAAAGACAGAGAGCTCTCAATGTGGCAACCATTCTTCCAGGATCCCCCCAGCCCCCTGGTGGCAAGTTAATCACATCGGACCTGTTTTACCTGGAAGGAGAAGCAGTTCATCTTGACTGGGACCGACACATCTTTTGGTGTGGATTTACCTTTCCTGGCTACAGGGCCTCAGCCAATCTAAAAACATTTTTTTTTTTTTAAGATAGAGTCTCACTTTGCTGCCCGGGCTAGAGTGCTGTGGCGTCAGCACAGCTCACGGCAACCTCAGACTCCTGGGCTCAAGGGATCCTCACTCTTGCTCAGGCTGGTCTTGAACCCCTGACCTCAAGCAATCCCCCCACCTCAGTCTCCCAATCTAAAGACTTGCAAAGTGTTTGAACCACTGACGTTTGGTTCCAGGTAACTCCCATTAGACCAGGGGACAGCAGGAGTGCCGCAGTTTGCGCGTAACTGTGGGATCCACTGGACTTGGCCCGCACCACGCTGCCCAGAAGACTTTGGAGGACTTTGGGGCTGTGACCCATATCCCAGCTAGTCAAGCTGGCCCAGGGAAAAAAACCGACTTGGGGTCTCTCCCAGCCCTGATCTAGACATATCATCTCACTTCTCTCCACAGACTGCAAAAAGCAGGCATTTTGGCTGTTAATTCTTTCTGACTTTTGTCCTTTCTCTCTTCACAGGTGCAATAAATTCTGCCTGCCTGGAGGCTGTGGCACCACAGTGCTCCTGGGAGTGTCGCTGCCCCAACGCTGCTTCCCACGGAAACCCTGCCGCTCCGCTGGGGGCTGTCTTGGTCCATGCCCGGCGGGGCCCCAGCCCTGTGGGATCGCAGGCTCTGTCATTCCTTCCCTTTCCCGACATCTGAGCAAATCCACTCCCGCTTTCTACAGTGACAGACAAGAAACCCTGATTGGAGTCAGCCTCGGATTCAACTTCTGTTCTTCTCCCAGGTGCATTTTTATCTCATTTCAACCAACAGTCCCTAGAAAACTCTAGTCCATCTCCAAAAGGAGTGATGAGCAAGATAGCCGAGGCTCCTTACATCTCCTGTCAGTAACAGTCACTGTCCTGTTGTCTCCTAACTGGATGCGGCTTCCCTAGAGGCTGTGACGATGTCATGCGTTATGGGCCTACATACGCAGGCCACCTCGGAGCAGGCACTAAGGCCCCAGCGCCGCTGGCGCCTTGACTGTGGTCTGCTGAGAGGGAGGGATTGTGGGTGACGGAAGCAGTCAGGGACCTGAAAACTTCCCTTCTCTCTGCAACCCCCCCCCCCCCACTGCTCTATGGCTGTTGTTGTGATTGAAGTTTGAGTATTAAAAATGCTTAGTACACTTTGGGAGGCCAAGGAGGAAGGATCGCTCAAGGTCAGGAGTTCGAAACCAGCCTGAGCAAGAGAGATACCTTGTCTCTACTAAAAATAGAAAAATTAATTGGCCAACTAAAAATATATAGAAAAAATTAGCCAGGCATGGTGGCACATGCCTGTAGTCCCAGCTACTCGGGAGGCTGAGGCAGAAGGATCCCTTGAGCCCAGGAGTTTGAGGTTGCTGTGAGCTAGGCTGATGCCACGGCACTCTAGCCTGGGCAACACAGTGAGACTCTGTCTCAAAAAAACAAACTGCTTAATAACGGTCACTTTGGCAGCACATATACTAAAATTGGAACGATACAGAGAAGATTAGAATGGCCCCTAATAAAAATAAAATTTAAAAAAATGCTTAGTAAGTCTAAAAATAAAAAAGCACTTAGCTAAAATAAAGAGAAAGAGAGAGAGATGCAGCCAAGACAGCGGCGTGGAAACGATACTCTGCAAGGACGGAGCACCGCCTTCCCAGAGGCGGCTTTGCACCCTGCCCCAAGCGCCTGTGGACGCTGAGTGCAAGGAGGCCAGATGCTCTGAGAGCAAGGGCGTGGAGGCACGTCATGCTCCCAGCGAGCGGCTGGGAGAATTTAGATCCTTCATCCCCACAGCTCTAGGCTCTTTTGGGTCTAGACATCCTCATTAAACCAGCTGCTATCTCTGTTTCTAAAAAAAAATAAAAAAGAAAAATGTATGCCAGCAATGATGATGGGTTAAAAAAAAAAAAAAGAAAAATAAATATAAAAATTTAAAAAACAAAACAAAAACCCAGCTGCTACCCTGTCACTTCAAGACCAAGTGACCAGGTGGGGCAAAGGCAATATATGTAACATAAACATTTGTACCCCCATAATACACTGAAATAAAAAAAAAAAAAGAAAATAGATCAAAGGACAAGGGACCAGCAGACAAAAAAGGGAGTCACCTTCTTCCTGGCAGGTTGATTGGCCAGGGTCACCAGGAGGAGGTGTGGCCGCTGCTACAACAAGACAAGGCAGGGCCCTGCGCCACTCCGGCTGATCCATGGCCCTCTGACCACTCTGATGTAAACAGACAGATGCAGCAGCCATGGCCTAAGACAAGCGTGGTGACCAGGGCCCCTCCCATGGCCCTCCACTAGGGTAACCGCCTAGACCAGCAGAGATGCTAGCTGAAGGTGAGGGCATCCAGAAGGGGCAGGAGGGACGGAGGGGAGGACTAGCAGTTATGGCCTGAAACCAGCTGTGGCCTGAGCTACAGTTCAGTCCACTGACCATCTTGAGCTGCTCCAGGTGGGGCTGGCTTATTTTACAAGGCAGTGGGACGCACACCGGGCAGGCCGTGGGGTGTTGCTTGGATCTCCTCCCTCAGCACCACGGCACGCGCTCCCCAGGTGCCAGGAGTCGTGCCCTCTTCTGGAAACAGTTACGACTCCTCCTGGGGGCAGCCTTCGCCAATGACAGACCCACCGACACGGGAATACAAAGGCATGGTGCCCTTCCGTCTGTTCAGGACTGGGAAGCAGATTCAGAGCGATACTCCAGGCTTCACTGCAGCTGTCGCCTCCCTGCGGGAAGTGCCGCTTCCTCGCCCCTCCGAGCTGCTGCTCCGAGATCACTCCCCAGTGAGATCACTCCCCAGTGAGTCCCCTGCATGCAGTGTCCTCCTCAGAGTTCGTCTCCGGGGGAACCTGGCCTAACACATCATACACATCCTCAGCCGAACTGGTTGGTTAATGTCAAAACTGTTCCCAAGATGTTGTTCAACCTACATTCCTACCAACAGTGCCTGAGAGTTCCATTTACTCGATATCCTTGCCAAATTCTAGAATCAGGTTTCTCATTTTTAGCCAATCTGGTGGGTGTAAAATGGAACTTTCCACCGTATTGAAATGATTGATTAAAAAAAAAAAGCAAACAAAAAAAAATGGAACCTGATTGTGTTTTATTTCTTTCTGTTTTGGGGTTTTTTTCCTCTTTATTTTGAGACAGGGTCTGGCTCTGTCACCCAGGCTGGAGTGCAGTGACTGTTCACAGGGGAGATCACGGCTCACTGCAGCCTCAAACTCCTGGGTTCAAGGGACCCTCCTGCCTCAGCCTCCCGAGAAGCTAGAACTACAGGCACAGAGTGCCAGGCCATGGTTTTGATTCATATTTCCCTGGTGACTACGGAGTTTGAGCACCCTTTCACGGGTTTACTGGCCATTTGGGTTTCCTTTTGGGGAACAGCCTCCACTCCTTTGCCAGGTCCCATTTCATAGTCCCGTTCATTTCATGCTGGCTAACAAGGGAGTGAGTGCTTGGTTTACTCAGGTGAGCCAAGAAAACTGGAATGGCTTTCCTGAAGGCCACCAGCCTTGATGAATCCCTCAGTCCTCCTCTGACTTGATGTCTGAGCAGCCTAAGATTTGGTTGGTCACTCCTTCCTCCTCCCGCCCTCTTTTCTTGGCCTCCTGGACCCTGCACAATCCTTGTTTTCCTTCCCCTTGCCTCTCTGGCCGGCCCTTCTCTGTCTCCTGTGCGGCTTGGCTGTGCAATGCTGGGCTTCCTCAGAGCTCAGTCCTTGGCCCTCTCCTCATCTTACTCTGGACTTTCACCCCGGGTAAGCTCGCCCGTCCCCCAGCTGCAGTTCCCACCTCTATGTACTTACAGTTTCAACTTTCCTCTCCTCCAACACTTCCATGTGAACATCCCAAAGCCCCTCAACCTCAAACCACGCTCTTCCCTCCAAAACCTGGTTGTTGTCCAGCCATCGCTGTTACAAAAAACTCCACACTTGTCCGTAAGGCCACATCAGAAGAATGAGAACAAGTAGTTTGAGGAGAAGGAAAGAGAAGTTTATTACCTTACTGGCAAAGGAGGAGGATGGAGACTCTTGTCTGAAATGCCATTGTCCTAATAATAAGCAGAAATACAGAGCTTTTAAAGGACGGTTCTCAGCTTTGGGCAATTGCTGTTCAGCTACAGTGATGATTCTGATCGTCCCATCTCCGAGGATCCGTGACCTCCACCCAGGACCTCCCTCCACCAGGCACAAAGAACTCAAAACGTTACCCTGCCTCTCCCAACCACTGGCCTGAGGCAGCGATGCAGGTTTTAGTTCTCAAAAAGGAGTGGAGGATGTTTTAAAGAGACATACAATATTTTTGCCAATTTTTCAAGCCATTCCCTCTGTTACATGTTCTCCCCTGTCAATATTTCCCTTCCGTATCTTTGGGAGGAGGGTGACTACTCTGTTACAGCCCTGCTTCAGGAAAGATCTCGCAATCCTTCCAATTCCCAACATCACAAACCCAGGAATCCCTCTCTCAGCCTGTATCCATCCTCATCACCAGCACTGGTTGTTTTCAGTTTATCCCCCTAGATCCACTCCGTACCCTTCTCCATCCCACGCTCTGGGTCAGGAATCTGATTGTATGGACAGCTTCAGTGGCGTCCTTGTTCTTTAATTTCTGATCAGGTTTGGCTAATGGTGTTTTAGTTATTTATTGCTGCATAATAAACTACTCCACAACCTAGTGGCTTAAAAATACCACCATTATGTTATCTCTCATGACTCCGTAGACCCACTGGGGTCATCCTGGGTCAGTTCCGCCCTCCATGGTGCCAGCTGGGGCGACAGTTGTCTGCAAACAGCATCCAAGATGGCGTCCACACGCCCGCGGCTTGGTGGGGCTGGCGGGACGGCTAGGGGTCTGGACTCGGCCAAACAAGAAAGGCTGAAACTCTCTTTTCCCAAGTCGTTTCGGGGCCTCTCCGTCTCCCTTGCCTTGTGGTCTTTCCATCACGAGGTAACCAGGCTTTTTATGTGGCAGCTCAGGGTTGTCCAAATGGCAAAAGCTGAAACTTTGGGCCCTCTAAGTCTTTGGCCCAGGGCTGGCATGGCACCACTTCTTCTGCCATCTGTTGGTTAAAGTAGGTCACTGGACTGGCCCAGATATGACGTGGGAGGGGATGTGCAAAGGCAGGAGCAGCGAGAGGCCTGAGTCATCGGGCCATCTTTGGCGACCAGCCACCAGTCTGCCGTCTGGCCCCACAGCCCCTCTCACATGCAAAACGCCCCTCCCACCTCCCGTAAGCCCCAAGGCCTCATCCCAGTTCCGCCTCAGGCCCAGGCGTGAAGTCAAGTTACTCATCGACAAAATCTCAACCATCTCACCCCGTGGTTGACGGGGCGCTTGGGTGTGGCTCCTCGAGCTACAGGCCTGCCAACCCAGGAGGCGAGTTGTCTGCCCTCGAGTGCCTGTCATACCGCCATGGAGCAGGGACTGGAACAGCACAGGACACACTCCCATTCTCAAAGGGGAGGCCTAGAGAAGCCACAGGTCCACAGCGATTCTGAATTCTGCTGCGTGCGGTTCTCCCTGCTCCAGGGGCAGGAAATGCATGTTAATTAAAGCCCCAGGTCTGCTTTCTGAGTATGGTTCTATTTGGCTCTTGGCTCAGCCCTCTGAATCATCCTCCTTTCCTGTGAGAAATGGCCCCTGTATGCTTGCTTTCTGCACTCAGGGAATTGGGGCCACTGAAGCTGCTTTTTGTTTCAAAATACCTCTATTATTTCAGTTCAAGGTAGTAAAATTAAAAATTTCGTGAGTTTCCTATGTATCAAATTATAATCTGCTCCATTAGACAAAAGCTGCTAAGGGACAATGCCCTGAAGATTCTTACAGCCTTTTTGTCCAGCTGAAAGGATCTACCTGGCACACCCTTAAATCTTTCTGAGAGTTCAACAAAAGGGTCTTATGGCTGCATCCTGGATTTGATCTTGACCCTGAGGCCACCTTTTACTGGCAACACCCTGGACTTAATCTTTGGTACCAGGTTCTTCACCTACCCCCAGGTTTTTATGTTTATTGTTTCATTTCTTTTTAAAAAAAAAAATTTTTTTTTTGAGACAGAGTCTCGCTTTGTTGCCCAGGCTAGAGTGTGTGCCGAGGCGTCGGCCTAGCTCACAGCAACCTCAATCTCCTGGGCTCAAGCAATCCTCCTGCCTCAGGCTCCCGAGTAGCTGGGACTACAGGCATGCGCCACCATGCCTGGCTAATTTTTTCTATATATATTAGTTGGCCAATTAATTTCTTTCTATTTTTAGTAGAGACAGGGTCTTGCTCTTGCTCAGGCTGGTTTCGAACTCCTGACCTAGAGTAATCCGCCTTCCTCGGCCTCCCAGAGTGCTAGGATTACAGGCGTGAGTCACTGCGCTCGGTTTAAATTTTTTTTAAGACAGAGTCTTGCTCTGTTGCCCGGGCTAGAGTGCCATGGTGTCAGCCTAGCTCACAGCAACCTCAAATTCCTGGGCTCAAGCGATCCTCCTGTCTCAGCCTCCCGAGTAGCTGGCTAATTTTTTCTATATACTTTTAGTTGTCCAGCTAATTTCTTTCTATTTTTAGTAGAGACAGGGTCTCACTCTTGCTCAGGCTGGTCTCCAACTCCTGAGCTCAAATGCTCCTCCCCCGCTTCGCCTCCCAGAGTGCTAGGATTACAAGCTGCCCTCCCGGGTTTTTTTTTTTTTTTTTTTTTTTTTTTTTTTGAGACAGAGTCTCACTTTGTTGCCCAGGCTAGAGCAAGTGCTGTGGCACCCAGGCTAGAGCGAGTGCTGTGGCATCAGCCTAGCTCACAGCAACCTCAAACTCCTGGGCTCAACCAATCCTCCTGCCTCAGCCTCCCAAGTAGCTGGGACTACAGGCATGCGCCACCATGCCTGGCTAATTTTTTCTATATATTTTAGTTGGCCAATTAATTTCTATTCTAGTAGAGACGAGGTGGTTTCGAACTCCTGACCTCAAGCAATCTGCCGGCCTCTTCGGCCTCCCAGAGTGCTAGGATTATAGGCGTGAGCCACCGCGCCTGGCCTCTTTAAGGATCTTTATTGGGCTGTAGAGGCTGGGGATGAGAAACAGTTTTATTTTCTAATCCAGCAAGTTTGGGGCTAGAAACCTCCTTTGACTTTGCTTAAATACTGAAGAGTTCCTTCTTTAGTTGATCTATCCATTTTAGCTTCTGATATGCAGCTAAAAGGAGCCAGTTGACTCTTTCAACATCTTGCCTTAGCCAAACCAACAAGGTCATGAAGTATATTTTCTATTCCCACGTTATCATGGGGAGCAGTTTTGCTGAGTACATACATGGGGTCTCCTTTACTCAGCCTTCAGTAACAATTTCCTTACAGTCTTTCCGGGTTCTAAGAATGATCCTGTCATCCCAAAAGATCACCGGGGTGGCTAAATAGTAGAAAGAAGAGCTTTATTGGCAATATCGGTTTGCAAATCAGGAAGAAGTGGCCCAGGTGTGTGCTGAAGGCACTCTGTCTTTGAAGAGGGGAAAGACAGGTTGGGTCGTATGCCTCACAAGGCCTGTGTCGCACAAATGAGTCACACATATTCAGCAGGTTTAGGGGGAAAGCCATACGTAGTTACGAGGGGAGCTATGCACATGTGCCTTGGGCAAACATATCTATATAACATACATCCCATATTCACTTTGGGGTGGGGTTTCAGCATTAAAATGAGGTAGAATTTTGGCTCTTTACATCAAAAGGTGAACTACGTACGGGATACAAAGACAGTTTGTATGCAGCCTCTATAAACTGGTTGAAACTGGCTTAAGGACTGGGCACAGTGGCTCACACTTGTAATCCTAGCAATCTGGGAGGCCAAGGCGGGAGGACTGCTTGAGCTCAGGAGTTTGAGACCAGCCTAAGTTAAGACTGAGATCCTATCTCTAACCAAAAAGAAATTTTTAAAAAACCCAGCCAGGCACTGGCGCACACCTGTAGTAGTCCCAGATACCTGTGAGGCTGAGGCAGAAGGATGGCTTAGAACCCAGGAGGTGGAGGTTGCCGTGAGCTACGATGACGCCACTGCACTCTACCCAGGGCGGCAGAGTGAGGCTCTGTTTCAACAAAAACAAACAAGGAAATCGGGCACCCCTCCTCACAACTTCCCACCCCTTCATATTAAAAATAATAATAAAAAAATAAGGAAAGAAACTGGCTAAGAAGAATGTAAGGCACTGTCCCATCAGAGTTATAGTGGGCTGGGTGGTAAATCAGAGTTAGGGGGATCTGGTAACTAACTATTGTTAGGGGGCGCAGAGCCCTTAGGAATTTAGAGACTCGCCATGCCAGCCAGGAGCGGAATCCTCTAGCCATAGATGGCCTTGTTTCCTTAACCTTAGGGCCCGTCTTAGTTGATAAAGGGACATCACAATCCCCTGAAGGCCTGGCTAGCCTCTGCTCACTGCCCTGTCCCTAAGTCGATGGAACACTTTTTCAGTGTTAGTTATTGGGGCCTCTCTCTTCTAGATAGCAATTCCTGTTTTGGTTATCTATTGCTGAATAGCAATCACCCCAGCATTCAGTGGCTTTGAACAACATTCACGTATTATCTCTTGTGAGTCTGAAAATTGACTGGGTTGGGCTCCTCATGATGCTGGCTGGGACAGCAGTCACCCTGGGCTGAAATGTCCAGGATGGCTCTCTCACATGGCTGGTACCTTGCTGGGGACGGCTCAATGTCTAGGCTCAGCTAGGGCACTGGCACACTGCACCTCTCTCTTTCTTTCTACTTGGCTTTGCCATGTGATCTCTCTTGGTGGTCTGTGCAACAGCACAGGAAGACCTAGGACCAGTTTCATAAATGTTTTGTCCCTAGGTGTGCCCATTCCTTAGCTGCTCCTGTTCCGCCAAGAAGGCTCTGCCTCTGTATCCTTCTGCCATGGGATCCACTGACTGCTTGGGATTTGTCTGTCTGTCCTGTGCTGAGCCCTTGCTAAAGACGTGATATGAACTTTCTCCCTTAAACCTCAAGGCAGACCCAGTTAGGTAGGTATCACTTGTTTCCTCATTTTATAATGTTCAGTGACTTGCCCAAGGTCATGAGCTGGACTGGAATCCAGGTCCATCTGACTCCATAGGCTTTGCCCTCTTCAGCCCCCGGCCCAGGCAGCCCTCCAGTGTCAATCAGCGAGCCCTACAGCATGGTGACAGTAGGTTGAGGAACTTATGGGTTTTTAGGTATAAGGTGCACATGGTAAAGTGCAAACATAGATTTTTCACACACAGTTCAGTGATGTTTACATCAGAACACACTCATGCAACAACCACCAAGATCAAAATTTAGAACTCCTCCAGCACTCTTGCAAACTTCCTCATCCCTCTCCCTAATCTACACTCCTCTGACTTCTTCCATCAGCAAATAGTTTTGCATATTCTTGTCTTGGTGATAGTATGAAAAGACAGACCTGAAATCACAGTTCTCCACTAGTTCCCAGTTGTGGGACCTTGGCCAAGTTACTGTCTTCTCTGATCATCAGTGTTCTTATCTGCATAGTGAACACGAATAACCCCTCCCTCACAGACAGCTCGGTTGGTCCCTTCTCCTTCAGCCAATTCTTCATGTTCCTGAAAAATGTGCCACACAGCACAAAATATGAATTTGGGCAGGAGCATTGGCTCCCAACCCTAGTTGTGCATTAAAATAACATGGGAGAAAGTTTTAACATACCAATGCCCAGCCCCTAACCCCAGCGGTTCTGATTTAATTCATCTGTGTGGGGGAGCCGGCATCTATATTTTGTCAAAGCTGCTCAGGTGATTCTAAGGTGCAGCTGGGGTGGGAACCACCTGCATATTCATTTGAGAGGCTGTCAAGGGGGAGATGGTGACCATCCAACCCAGCTTGCCCCAGGACTGTCCCAGTTTTAGCGATGAAAGTCCTGCATCCCAAGAAACCCCTTAGTCCTGGGCAAACTGGGATGGTTGGCCATCTCTCAGGGAGATGATATGCCAATGTTTGATATATGCTACTTACATTTATTTATTTATTTGTTTGTTTGTTTTTGAGACAAAGTCTTACTCTGTTGCCTGGGCTAGAGTGCCGTGGCGTCAGCCTAGCTCACAGCAACCTCAAACTCCTGGGCTCAAGTGATCCTCTTTCTTCAGCCTCCCAAGTAGCTCGGACTACAGGCACGCGCCACCATGCTTGGCTAATTTTTTATATATATATATGTTTAGTTGGCCAATTAATTTATTTCTATTTATAGTAGAGACGGGGTCTCGCTCTTGCTCAGGCTGGTTTCGAACTCCTGAGCTTGAGCGATCCACCCGCCTTGGCCTCCCAGAGTGCTAGGATTACAGGCGTGAGCCACCGCGCCCGGCCTGGGCTACTTAAATTTAGGATTTCCTTTCTATTCAAGTGTCAGGTTTGAAGTCAAAGTGTTAAATGCTTTTGAACCTGGGGAATAAAGACCAAAAGGCTGCTGCTCCAACCCAGCTCACTTGGGCATCTTAGCGCAGAGTTGGAAATGCACAGAGAGGCTGGAAGTTCTGCAGCTACCACAGGAGTAGAAAGGAGACAGAGATCAGGAGGCAAGGGGTTAGGGCAGCACTTTACAAACCTTAATGTGTGTGAGGATCATTATGGGGTCCTATAAAATGCAGCTTACTTTCCAGCAGGTCTGGGGTGGGCCCGAGACAATGCATTTCTTTTTCTTTTGTTTGAGACAGGGTCTTGCTCTGCAGTCCCCGCTAGACTGCAGTGGTGTGATCATAGCTCACTGCAACCTCACACTCCTAGACTCAGGTGATCCTCCTGCCTCAGCCTCCCAAGTAGCTGGGACTACAGTCACAAGCCACCATGCCCGGCTAATTTTTCTACTTTTAATAGAGACAGGGTCTTGCTCTTGCTCAGGATGGTCTTGAACACCTGACTTCAAGCATCCTCCTGCCTCTGCCTCCCAGAGTGCTGGGATTACAGGCATGTGCCACCCGGAGATTGTGCATTTCTAACAAGCTCCCAGATGACTCCAATGCTAGGTCCTGGGGATAGTTTTTAGAGTATAAGCTTTGGGTGTGAGGCGCAACTTCTCTCTTACAACCCGTGTGGCCTTGGGAAAATACTCCTTCTAGACCTTCTGGTTTTTCAGCTATAAAATGGGAATGGTAATACCCACTTCAGACGTAATACCCAGGAAAGTCCACCTAGTTCAGAAAGTGGGTTGTTGTGAAGACTCAGTCACCGTGCTGGCATACCGCAGGGGATGCGTACATGTTGGGCCCCTCTATACCTACACACGACTTCACCCCTCCTGATTGAAGGGCTGTAATTTTTCTTAAGTTATTGCAGTCCTTAACGTGGAGTAGGCGCCTAAGGACCAGTTGCCGAATTGTTCAGAGAGGGGGAGGGGAGGCAAAGGCCTGCCAGCCAGCACCTATAATTTAACCATTTGTGTGCCCTGAGGAGTAAAACCTCATTTCATTTAGAGATGTTTTTATTTCAAGGCAAAAAATAGTTAAGAGAAGAAATGCATGGGGAAGACATTTTTTCTTAGTAACTGGCCTCAGAATGCTGAGGTTGGACGAACTGTTAACAGACGGGGAAAGTACTAGACTCATAAATAGCTTTAGGGAAGCACAAACTTTGGCAGAAATTCCTGGATTTGAATTCCAGTTCCCCCAGTCATTATGCTGTGTGACCTTGGATAAATCACTTCCCCTCTTTGAACCTCAGTTTCCTCATCTGTGACATGGAGAAGACAATCCCTACCTGGTTATCTAGGATCTCCTTCCCCAAACACAGGCATCCGTGACTTGTGTGTGCCTCTCACCAGTCAGCAACTGAGTGTCAGGGGAGCCAGTGCCATCAGACAGGAGGCCCAAGACAGGTAGGTTGCAGGTTGGCAGCCGGGGCCCAAGGGCTCTGCAGGTCTCTCCCAGTTTTCTTATTCAATTTGTGACAACATTAAATCTTAAGGGATTCCTAATAAAATCCTGGAGTTGCATAGAGCATTGGGTCCAAAAACACTGCCTCCCACTCCCACAACTGTGCACCCTCCAGTTGGCACTCGCCCCTCCTGTGTGCTGACAGCTGGGACTGCTTTGCTGACTCCCCACACCTGCTGGGCGCCTGGTGGCTTTCCTTGCATTTCCTTGTCTTTCCTTGACACCAACTGAGGTGTTAGATGATGGCAGGCTCTTATAGAGTCTTTCCTATGTGCCAGACACTGCCCCAAGCACTTTCCCCATGTTAATCCTCATGCCCGTCCTATGAGATAGATGCTATTATTAGCTTCCATTCCATGGTGAGGAAGCAGAGGCAAAGAGACAGTACATATATGACCCAGGTCACATAGCTAGGAAGTGGCAGTGCTCAGATTTAAATTCAGGCAGCCTGGCCCCAGAGTGTGTGGTATTAACCACTGCACCACTTTGCCCCTGCCAGAACTTTCTCCCATTTATTTTTCTCGAAATAGTGTTTGCTTTCCTGATAATAAAAGAGACACATGTTCATAAAAAAAACTAGAAAAATTTAAAAAGCAGGTGAAAAATGTCTCAGACTTTTAATTCCCATCCCTCTCCGGAAGTAACATTTTAGGGTTGTCTCTGCATTTATTGCAGCACCATCCACAATTGCAAAGATGTGGAATCAACCTAAATGCCCATCAACTCATAAGTGGACTAAAAAATGTGGCATATGTACACCATGGAATACTACTCAGCCACGAAGAAGGCTGACTTAATGTCTTTTGCAACAATTTGGATGGAACTGGAGACCATCTCCCTAAGTGAAATATCTAAGGAATGGAAAACAAATACCACATGTACTCACTATTAAATTGAAACTAACCCATGAGCACACATGTTCGTAGAGGAAGGTAAAACTCAATAGTAATCAACCGGGGGGAGGAGGGAGAAGGAGACAAGTGAAAACCTACCTATTGGGTACAATGAACACTATCTGGGTGACGGGCACACTTATAACCATGACTCAAGCATTATGAAAGTGATCCATGTAACCAAAAATATTTGTACCCTCATAATACTTTGAAATATAAAAAAAACCAAAAATTTTTTATATAAAATGAGATAACATCATTCATGTATAAGAAAATTCTACAGCGATAAGAGAATGATCCAGAGGTCACAGTCGACAGCCATTCAGCCTGGGTTCGGATCTCCTAGCTTTTCCTCTGCCTAACTGTCTGACCCTGGGCAAGAAACTGAATCTAAGCCTCAGTCTTCCCTTCTGTAAAATGGTACTGATAGCCCAACCTCATAGAGCTGGCCTAAAAATTCAATGAGATAATATATGAGAAATGTTTAGCATGGTTTCTGGCATCCAATGGATGCTTAATAAAAATTTAGCTATGATTGATTGCGATTAGTCATAGCTGAGGTATGTTCCTTAGATTTGGTGAGCCACCAGGCCAGGGAAGAGAGAAACAGGGGGTCTGAGGGCCGAGGCCCCCAGCAAGAAGCAAAGCCGAGGCCGGGACGGGGGCCAGCAGCAGTTCAGAGAGAGCGGTGTGCGGGGCCGGTGTGTACGTGCGCGCTGGGCGGGGGCGAAGGCTGCAGGGGCCGTTGGCTCCAACAGGCACAACAGAACCAGGCCCAAGTCTGCGCCGAGCCCGGGGCCCGGAGCCCGGAGCCGGCCAGGCCTTCTGGTGGGGAGGAGGAGTCCCTCTGAGTGTGCTCACCCGCCCTGTCCAGAACAGTCACCCCCACCGACACTGGCCCTCCAGTCTCTGCCCTCCAAGTAAATAGGTGTTGCTATTCTAAGAGAGGCCTGTGATAAAAATACTTGCTTTGCTTTGGAGGGTGTTTTCTTTTTTTTTAAGCCGTGAAAATAACAGGGCAGTAGGCTGCCTATTTTAGGTTGGGGCCTTTGGCCTGCTTTCAAAGTCACGGCCCAGATGAGATCTATTTAGAAACAGGTCACTGCACTTTGCCACACGGTGATGGTCCCTTAAGACGAGCCTGCCTGCCGGGGTGCACCTAAGAGACTCTGGGGCTTGCACCTGAGGGATCGATCAGGAAGAAATCGCAGGGCCAATGTTTACAAACCCAAGCTCAGTGTAAATGCAGCCCTGGCCTCTCTCCCTGAGGCCTCAGAGGCCTTTCTCTCCTCTGCTCCCCCACCAGGTTCTCAGGAGGTGGAGCTGCCAGCCTGCCTCCCTCCCCACCTTAGGAATCCTGCGTGAGGGTGGGATTGGGGTGTGGGGAATGCTCACGACTGCTCTATAAATCAGCCTATCGTGTGCAGAGTCGGCAGGAGTTCCTGTTAGGACCTGCATCGGGAACTGGGCAGGATCTGTCCATCCTCAGTGAACCCGAGGGTGCCTGTGGGGACTGAGAAAGACTCTCGAGGGGATGGCCTACACTTCCAGAGCAGCTGGAGTGGAAAAGACCTGTGCAGACTTAAGGTTGAATCTTGACTCTGGCCCACACTAGCTGTGTGACCTCAGGCAGGTAACTTCACCTCTCGGATCTCTTGTTTTCTTGTTAGTAAAAGGGAGATAATAAAACCAACCTTATAGGACTTGGAGGATTAAAGAAGATAATGTATTTAAAAGTACCTAGTACAGCCAGGCGCGGTGGCACGACCTAGTACATATAGGTTGGCTACCAAGTCTGAAAACACAGAGGAATTTTCAGAATAAATTGTTTATTGATAACATATACTAAAATTCTGTATATTTCCAGACTTTAGGGCTACCTTGTGGTAATAATAATTGCTAACACTCATATGGTGCTTACCATGTGTCAGGCACTGTTCTAAATGCTTTACATATATAAACTTATTAATGCTTCATAACAACCCCATGAAGTAGACACTATGTTATCCCCATTTTACAGATAAGAAAACTGAGATTCAGAGGGTAAATGACTTACCCACATTCATACGGCTAGTAAATGGCAGAAGCAAGAATGAAACCCTGGCAGTTAACCATGACACTACAGATAACCACTATAATATATTGTTCCTTTTTCTAGTACAACTAACATCTTGATACTCAGATAATGCTAATGGGTGAGAACAATGACAAGAACTATTATGAAGGTTCACACAGTGCTAGCACTGCAAAGAATCTTAAAGGTCACCCCATGACTGAGGTCTTAACTCTGCCTTTCTCAGTCAAGAATACACCGAAAACACATGGGAAGTAGTTAGTGACTGTTTTTTGATGGGGGTCTCTCTATTGGCCTATAGTGCCCAGGCTGGACTCAAACTCCTGGTCTCAAAGGGTCCTCTCACCTCAGCCTCCCAGTTTACTGGGACTATAGGCAGGCACCGCTGCACCAAGCTGCGAATGTTTTTTGACTTTGCCCAAGATGGTAGGTGAGGAGTGGTGTCTCAGTATAGCCCCTCTTATTAGGTTGGCAGCTGCGTTTTTATATGTTTGATTTATTTGCAAGTTCCTATTCTGTAAATTGTTTGCTCATATCCTACAACTATTTTTCTATTGGGTTCTTGGTTTCTTCTTAACTGGTTTCTGAAAGTCTTTTTATATTAGGGTAACCAATTCTTCATCTGTGAAGTGAATTGCAAATATTCTTTCCCAGTTTGCCACTTGATCTTGGATTTTGTTTCAGGTATTTATTACCGTGAAGAAAATTGGCTTTTATGTAGGTCAATTCATCAATCTTTTCTTTTATGCCTTCTGGAATTTGTACCATGTTTAGATATGGGGGTTGCCCATAAACTTCCTCTCTCATGTTTTCCACTAGTACCTCGAATGGTTTCATTTTTTACATTTAAATATTCTGGTCATTTGGGTTTCATTTTGGTGTAATTTGCAAGGTAGAGGGCAAACTCTCCCCTCCTCCCTTTTCTGGATATGAGGAAAACAACACTTCTGATCCTATTCTACATGTCTGCTCTTTCCACTTTCAGCATGGGATCATTTCTGTCCAATTCCAATTTTAATAAGAAAATTTGGCCTAGAAAGGGGGGGTGGAGCATAAGAAAAAAAAGAAAAAAAAAGAAAATTTGGCCTTAATTTTTTGTACCAGTGTCCAGGGCTGCCATAACAAAGCAGCACCAATTTAGTGGCTCAAAACAACAGAAATTAGTTATCTCACAGTTCTGGCAGCCAGAAATCTGAGATCAAGTGCCAGTAGAACCATGCTGCTGCTGAGGCATGGGGGAACCCTTCTTGCCTCTTCCGAGGTCTGGCAAGCCTTGATGCTCCTTGCGCGCAAGCTGCCTGTGCTGGCACATGTGTTGTCCCTGAGTCTCTGTCTTCTCCTCTTGTAAAGACATCAGTCGTGTTGCGTGAGGTCCACCCTACTCTGCTACAACTTCGTCTCAGCTTGAGTCTATCTGCAAAGACCCCATTTCCATTTCCAAACAAGATCACAGTTACAGGTTCTGGGGGTCAGGACTTTAACGTATCTTTTGGGAGGACACAGTTCAACCCATAACATTTGTCTCTTTAAAAAGATCTAAACTCTGGAGGAGACAACTTCAGATCCATGGACTAAATGATAAAGAAAAATATCAAAATAGGCCAGGTGCGGTGGCTCACGCTTGTAATCCTAGCACTCTGGGAGGCTGAGGCGGGTGGATAGCTCAAGGTCAGGAGTTCAAAACCAGCCTGAGCAAGAGCGAGACCCCGTCTCTACTATAAATAGAAAGAAATTAATTGGCCAACTAATATATAGAGAAAAAATAAATAAATAAAAAAAAATCTCCAAAACCACCACCACTATAATAATGACTGTCACTACAAAATCACAAAATAAAACAAAATAGTTTCAAAAAGTCAAACAAAAGACTAGGAATAAACATTTGCAGCAAATATAAATCATGAGAAGTCAATTTCTTTCTCATAAACAGTAATTCATACATACTGATAAGAAAAAACATCAATACCCCATTTGTCCAAGGTCATGAAGAGTTAAGTCAGAAAACAGGGAACATATGTATGGGAAAGTATTCACTCCTCACGATTAATCAAGGAGATAAAACTTAAAACAGTGACAAAGTAATTTCTTTTTTTTTTTTTTTTTTTGAGACAGAGTCTCACTTAGTTGCCCCGGCTAGAGTGAGTGCCATGGCGTCAGCCTAGCTCACAGCAACCTCAGACTCCTGGGCTCAAGCAATCCTCCTGCCTCAGCCTCCCCAGTAGCTGGGACTACAGGCATGCGCCACCACGCCTGGCTAATTTTTTTCTATGTATGTTAGTTGGCCAATTAATTTCTTTCTATTTATAGTAGAGACGGGTTTCCGCTCTTGCTCAGGCTGGTTTTGAACTCCTGACCTCGAGCAATCCGCCCACCTCAGCCTCCCAGAGTGCTAGGATTACAGGCGTGAGCCACCGCGCCCGGCTGTAATTTCATTTTTCTAATAACCAACAGAAAAAAATAAGTTATAATATTTTGTGCTAGCAAATTGTAGTGAAACTGGCAATTTTATATGTCACTGGCGCGGTTAAATTGGCACCCTTTTGGAAAGCAAGTCGGCACTGTAGATCATAACGATCTTTATACCAGTCGATCCGATTATTCAATTTATGGGACCCTATACTAGGGAGATAATCTGTAGTATGGAAAAGCTATCTGAAAAGGCAGAGAAGAGGAATATTTGTTGTATCCCTACTATTAATAGATGCCAAGCTTTTTACACATCTTGTCTCATTTTATTCCCTTCATAACGTTGTGAGGTATGTGTTCTTTGCTCCTTATACAGATAAGGAAACCACGGCTCTGGGAGGTTAGGCCCCTGTCAAGGTCACATAGCTTATAAATGACAGAGCTGGGCTTTGATCTGAGGTGACCAGTTCTAAAACCACTGGGCTCTCGGCTCCCAAGTCTGCCTACAAGGCAAAGCACTCTGACCCCTCTTCGGCCCAGCCCACCCATCTGCCAAATGCGAGGGCTAGAAGTGTTTCTAAGATTTCTCCAAGCTCTGAGCTTTTGTGACTATTAATTTATTTATTTTGAGACAGAGTCTCACTATGTTGCCTTGAGCAGAGTGCCGTGGCATCAGCCTGGCTCACAGCAACTTTAAACTCCTGGGCTCAAGTGATCTTCCCGCCTCAGCCTCCCAGGTAGCTGGGACTACAGGCATGCACCACCATGCCTGGCTATTTTTTTCCCCTATATATATATTTTTTTAGTTGTCCAGCTAATTTCTTTCTATTTTTAGAAGAGAGGGGGTCTCACTCTTGCTCAGGCTGATCTCGAACTCCTGACCTAAAGTGACCCTCCTGTCTTGGCTTCCCAGAGTGCTGGGATTTCAGCCGTGAGCCACAATGCTCTGGCCTGTGATTCTTTATTGCTGTAAGTAACCTCAGAAAGAACAAATACAGAAATGAAAAAATTATGCAGAAAATATTAGACACACTTAATTTCCTCCTTCAGCTTTGGGACTTTCAGCCAAGATTAATATTTGTTTTGGATTTTCATTTTGAATATATTGGTGTTTCTTAATTAAGACTAGCTATTTACTATGTTTTGGTGCCTATTTATTATATTTATTGAACAAATATATTTCCATGATTAAGAGTGCAGGTTCTATATATGGATGTGCCTTGCAAATTTTCTCCTTGTTGGAAATAGGAGGTGGCTAGAAAAATTTTACAGAGTAAGAAGATAAATAAATGGGGAGGTGCGGAGCTGGACAACTTGAATTGGATCTACAGCTTACCCACTGTTAGTTGTGTCCTTGCCTCAGTTCTCTTATTTGTAAAATGGGATGGTATTTCTTTCAGCTCTTTCATTAAAAAAAAGAAAAAAAATGGGATGGTAATAGTACCTATCTCAAAGTGTTGCTATGAGATTTATCCATATGACATAGGACCATATGATCATATGCCTTCTGGCATTATGCCCGGCATACAGTTGGTACTCTATTACTGTTAGTTATTATTGTCAATAACTTCCTTTCTATGTTACATAGCCAACCAATTCACTTTGGAGTCATTTGGCTTCTGAAATTGTTTCTTTGTTTTGATACAGAGTCTTGCTTTGTCACCGGGCTAGAGTGCACTGGCATAAATCATCACTCACTACAACCTCAAACCCCTGGGCTCAAGCAATCCTCCTGCCTCAGCCTCCTGAGTAGCTGGGAATCCAGGTGTGCACCACCACACCTGGCTAACGTTTATATTTTTTGTAGAGATAGGGTCTTGCCATGTTGCTCAGGCTGGTTTCGAACTCCTAGTCTCAAGTGATCCTCCCACCTAGGCCTTCCAAAGCACTGGGATTATATGCATGAGATACCACACCTGGCTCTGAAATTGTTCTAAAAGAAAACATTGATTTTCGTGGGGGGAGTGGGGAAAGGGCATTATTGAAACCTTAAAATCTGTACCCCCATAATACGCCGAAATAAAAAAAAAGAGAAAACATTGATTTTCCTGATAGAACAAATGCCTACGGGACACCAACATTACTACCGTGTTTCCCCCCAAATAAGACAGGCTCTTATATTGATTTTTCCTCAAGAAGACACCCTAGGGCTTATTTTCAGGGGATGTGTTATTTTCCCCTCAAAGCCTCAGCTTGCAGCGCACACAGGACGGCAGAGACCTGACAGGGGGAGCCGACCTTGTTGGTGGGGCTGCCCGCACCTTTCCGGTCACCTCAGGGATAGTACCATGTTTCCCCGGAAATAAGCCCTACCCATAAAACAAGCCCTAGCAGGATTTCTAAGCATTTGCGCAATAGAAGCCCTACCCAAAAATAAGCCCTAGTGCTGGGCGTGGCTACGCAGCGCATCTGCACAGCCCATGCATGTCGTCTCGGAGCGGGAAAGAAGACGAGCAGCCCTTCTCACCTGCCCCATGAGAGCTCTATTGCTCGACAGGAGAGATTGGTGCCAATGTTTCCAAAGGAAATAGAGTCGCAAGAAATTCAGGATGGAATTCAGGGTTTAGAGAGTTATGATGATGTTACAGAAGACGACGATTTAACTATATTTGAATAAATGCAGATTGTTGTACTGTACTTAAAAAAAAAATAACACATCCCCTGAAAATAAGCCCTAGGGTGTCTTCTTAAGGAAAAATAAATATAAGACTCTGTCTTATCTTTGGGGAAACACAGTAGCTGTCACGATGGGGCAGATAAGAAGGGCTGCTCGTCTTCTTTCCCGCTCCTCGAGGAAATGCATGGGTTGTGCAGATGCGCTGCGTAGCCACGGGCTTATTTTCCCGGTAGGGTTTCTATTGCGCAAATGCTTAGAAATCCTGCTAGGGCTTATTTTATGGGTAGGTCTTATTTTTGGGGAAACACAGTATTATAGAAAGAATCTGAGAAAGAAGATAAAACCACAGTTGCCCAGTTCCATAATGAGAAAATGAACTAAGAGAAAGCACCTTCCAGAATTTTAAATGTGTGAACCATATTTTGGGCTGAAATAAGGAATGTTCAGATAATCTCTATTAATCAGATGACAGGGCCTTTTAGCTAAGGTGGACCCTTCTTGTATCATCTTCAAGTCTCCTTTCTAGAGAGGTAACTGAAGGAGCACAGATTTAAGCTGAACATCAGTGTATTACATCTTCAGCTACTGAACAAACTCCTCAGTTCTTGCTGACTCCAAGTTATGGGGCCAACGTCTACTTGTACAATATTGCTAATAATGAAAATAACGCCAGAGTTCTCACAGTCTGCAGAACCCTGGTGACGGCCTTTCCAGCACGAAACCTAGTGATGCCACACGAGCCGCACAGAAGCAAGCCCTCTGAGGGTAGAGCAGCAGAAGAAAGGTCCTTGGAGTCTGGAACACTCCTTCAGTTCTAGGACTCCCTCCCCCTGAAATCCTGTACATAGCCCTAGTGATTGCCTGGGGGAAAGAGAAATGACCTTCACTGAAAGTCGATGCTCAGTTTCCAGAGAGAAAATCAACAGCTAATCGCCAGGGCACCTGTTAGGGTTCCGTTACAGGTGATAGAAAAACTAACTCAATGGCTTCAAGTCTAAGAAAGGGAACATAATGCTACACGAATTGAGAAGCCCAGGTCTTGCTGGTTGCAGGTCTGGCTGGGTTCAGCGCTCAAGAGAAGTGGCAGGACCCTGTGGGACGCCCCTGAGGCCTGTGAACTCCAGGCTCTGCTCTTACTGTGTAAAGGCGGCTGCAGGGGCTCCGGCCTCCCTGCCTTCAAGCGTCGAGTCCATGAGAAAGCTCAGAAGGCTTATTTGGGAGGTTGCCTCCCAATCGTGAGATTCACTACTCCCCAGTGGCAGTGATCAGGGACATGTGCCTGAGTCACGGGCTCCACTCCTGGTCCTGGGCCGAGCAGGTAGGCTGAGAGGAGGGCAGGGGAGGGGCGGGGCTCCAGACTTTCGGTACGACGGGAAGTAAAGGGAAACAATGAAGTCCTCCACAAGCAACTACTTCAACTAAGGCATCAGGGCCGTGGTGGAGGGCAGCGCAAATGCTGCCCAGGCCCTCCAGCGAGCCAGTCATTCACCAACCTAGGCTCTCGCCACACCTCGCTACTTGCGTTTCCTGGCACCCACACACACTGTAGTAGTTATCTATCGCTGTGTAACAAAGTAGCCACAAACTTGGCAGCTAAACAAACAAGCATTTATTATCTCGCAGTTTATGAAGGTCACAAATCCGGAATGGCTTAGCCGGTGGGTCTGGCTTGGGGCCTCTCTCTAGGTCCCTGTCAAAGAAATAAAAGCTGGGGTGGTAGTCAGCTGTGACACCAGCAGAAGGCGTGGCTGCCCCGGGGCCTGCTGCCTAGCTCACTGCCATGGCCCATCACATGGGCCTCCCTGCAGGGCGGCTCATGGCAAGGCTTCCCTCAGGGAGAAGGACCCAAAAGAGAGAGAAAGACACAGAAGTCACATTTTTTTTAACCTTAGGTGAAGTTCCCCTTTTTTGTTTTGTTTTTCTTTTTCATTGAGCAGCTCCACACACTGTCGTTCGAGTGACTACCCTCACTCCTGCCATGTTCCATTGGCCATGCAGACCAACCCTGACAAAATGTGGCAGGGGTCTCACAAGTGTGTGAATGCCAGGAAGTGGGGGTCCGGGGGGCTGTCTTGGAGCCTGGCTACCACGAAGAGTGCCATTTCCTGCCTCTGTGTTTGTCTTTACGTGCCCTGTTTCTTCCGCCCATGTCTCCCCATCTCCCTCTCTTGGAGAACTTCATCTGTGCTTCTGTCCTGCTCGGACGCCGCCAGGAGGCCTCCCTGCCCGTTCTCCAATCAGGCCTTCTCGGGGTGACACTCGCTCCAGGCGGGTCACTGCATCTGCGCCCCTTGCACGGCCTGGGGCTCGCCCGTTCTTCTCCACACCGCGCAGCGAGTCCCCGAGGGCAGGGACCACGATGGGCACCTCTGCATCTCCAGTGGCTCCCAGCCTGCCCTGCGTCTCAGAACCTGTTCACTGAAAGAAACCGAGCTGTAGATAACGGGGAGTGAGCAGGGAGACCAAGGAGATCGCCTGTATCATTTCAGCAAAACAAAGCAACACAAGCACATCTTTGTCCCTGATCATCTGGTTTTCATTCTCCCTTTGGAGTCAACCAACTCGAGCCAATGAAGGAAATTGTACCAATTTTAGACCCTCGTTATGGTGACAATGAAATAACCTGAAATTAAAGTTTTAGTTATCCAAAAGCCTTGTTCCTTTAAGGTTTGCTTCAAGGCCAAAGACACCATTTCTCTTCTTTATTTTTTTTTAAATTTGTTTTTTATTTCAGCATATGGGGGTACAAATGTTTAGGTTACGTATATTGCTTTTGCCCCACCTGAGTCAGGGCTTCAAGTGACTTCCGTCTTAACTACTAGTGAAATAAGTATATATTAAGCACCAATTGTATGCTCAGTACTACATGCTGGGTGATAAGGGTGCTAGAATATAACACAATACGAGCCTCATCCCAGAGACTGGGAGAGGCCCGAGCCACTTAAATTTTTTGAAGCTATATATATATATATACATATATATATATATATATATATCTTTTTGAATTCTATGGGGGCAGGGCTTTTTGTCTGTCTGGTCAGGGATATATCCCCAATGCTTTCAACAGTGCCTGGCATTGCTGAATGACTACAACAGGATCTTGGTTTAGATTCCTTCAGCAGCCCCTCATTGCCTGCAGTGTGAACAGTGTAAAAGTTACAGTGTGGACCGGGTGCAGTGGCTCACGACCTATAACCCTAGCACTCTGGGAGGCTGAGGCAGGAGGATCCCTTGAGCTCAGGAGTTCAAGACCAGCCTGAGCAAGAGTGAGACCCATCTCTACTAAAAATAGGAAAAATTAGCCAGACATGGTGGTGTGCACCTGTAGTCCCAGCTATTCAGGAGGCCAAGGCAGGAGGATCACTTGAGCCCAGGAGTCTGAGTTGCTGTGAGCTAGGCTGATGCCACGGCACTCTAGCCTGGGCAACAGAGTGAGACTCTGTCTCATAAAAAAAAAAAAAAAAAAAAAGAATAAAAAAAGAGAAAAAAAAGTTACAGTGTGACAGACAACACCTTCAGCATTCTCATTCCTTTTTGTCTTACTGGCCTCGTTTGCATCACACACACCTGAATATACCATGTTGTTTCATGTGGCATGTCTTTACACAGACTGTTACCTTTGCCTCCCATGACTACTTTCATCTTGTCCAGCTGAACTCCCATTTATTTTTTTTATTTTTTTGTGGATGAGGTTCTGGGGCCCCAAGAGAGGGGGACCCCAGAAGTCGCCTGAACTCCCATTTAATTTACTTTGAGTTCCACATTTTCTTCTCAACAGTCTTGCCTGATTTCCTCAGAAGTGAGACACTTATTCTTTCACACTTCCAACTAGTTCTCACCTCCATTATACTACTGATCAAATTATGGTGAAAATGTTTATATATGTTTTCCATGAAAGACTGTGAATTGCTTGTGGGGAGGAATGATCTTTGTATTTGTATTCCCAGCGCCTAGCATGGTGCCTGGCATATAGATGCTCCACGGAGGGTTGTTAAATGAATATGAAGTTAAGGTGGATGTGTACATGACTCACACATAGAGGTGGTGGCACTGGTGGGAAGGAAAATGCCAGTTCCTAGCACAAAACCCACCCTGGACCTTCTCTAAGAAGTGCCTGATAATTTCTTCCATAGCATAGTGTCCCCCAGCTCCCCATTTTGTGTCCTAGGCAGTGAAGGTTGTTAATCTGACATGGTCTCCCCCCAGTATATTTTTTAAATTATTTATTTATTTATTTATCTATTTATTTATTTTTTAAAGATAGGTCTTACTCTGTCACCTAGGCTGGAGGGCAGTGGCACAATCATAGCTCGCTGCAGCCTTGAACTCCTAAGCTCAAACATTCTTCCCACCTTAGCTTCCAGGTAGCTAGGACTACAGATGTTCATCACCATACCTGGACAATTTTTAAAATTTTTTGTAGAGACTGGGTCTCTATGTTGCCCAGGCTGGCCTTGAACTACTGGCTTCAAGCAATCTACCTGCCTTGACCTCCCAAAGTGCTGAGATTACAGGTGTGAGCCACTGTGCCCAGCCTCAGTATTTTTTTTTTTTTTTTTTGAGTCTCACTCTGTTGCCTGGGCTAGAGTGCCATGGCGGCAGCCTAGCTCACAGCAACCTCAAACTCCTGGGCTCAAGTGAACCTTTTGCCTCAGCCTCCCGAGTAGCTGGAACCACAGGCATGCACCACCATGCCCAGCTAATTTTTTCTATATATATTTTTAGGTGGCCAGTTAATTTCTTTCTATTTTTAGTAGAAACGGGGTCTCGCTCTTGCTCAGGCTGGTTTCAAACTCCTGACTTTGAGCAATCCACCTGCCTCGGCCTCCCAAAGGGCTAGGATTACAGGCATGAGCCACCACGCCCTGCCCAAAGAATTTAATTTATTTTATTTTAATTTATTTATTTTTCTACTTCTTGGCTTAGCTTTAAGGGAGACAAAGGATTTATTTTAAAATGTCATTAAGGCGGAGGGTGGGAGCAGGGTGCAGGTTGAAAAAGTACCTATTGGGTACAATGTATACTGCTCAGGTGACAGGTACACTAGAAGTCTAGACTTCTCCATTATACAATTCACCCATGTAACAAAAAACATTTGTACTCCCTAAATCTGTTAAAATAGAAATAAAAAATAAAATAAAATGTAAAAGGTGCGTCTGATCGTACTTTTCAAATAAGGCAGCAACAACACCTCCCATCCCATATGAATTTCTATAACTTCCCCAGTCCTGCATCAAGAGATGGAGTTTGTGTTTCCTCCCCTGGACTGTGGGTGGGCTTTCAATAGCTTTAACTAGTGGACTACAGTGGAAGTGACTGTAGGTCAGTAGGTCACATAAGATCATGGTGCATTATTTGCTGGTGCTCTGAGTCCCCAGGAGTAATTCTCGGACTGCCCCAGCTTGTTAGCAAACAATGGACAACTGGAAGAATAGTCTACCACAGACAGTGTGGTCTGGTATCAAGGCTCCAATTTAGGCTGGGCACAGTGGCTCACGCCTGTAATCCTAGCACTCTGAGAGGCTGAGGTGGGAGGATAGCTTGAGGTCAGGAGTCTGAGACCAGTCTGACCAAGAGTGAGACCCTGTCTCTACTAAAAATTGAAAGAAATTAGCTGGGCAACTAAAAATCGAAAAAATTAGCCAGGTATGGTACCAGTACCTGTAGTCCCAGCTACTTGGGAGGCTGAGGCAGGAGGATCACTTGAACCCAGGAGTTTGAGGTTGCTGGGAGCTAGGCTGTTACCACAGCACTCTAGCTGGAGTGACAGAGTGAGACTCTGTTTAAAAAAAAAAAATTTTAAAAAAGGCTCCAATTTAAAATTGTATACTTTTATTCTGGTCAGTGTATCTCTATAAGCTTGTTTGGGGACAACAGCAAATTTTAAGACCCTTCCAGGGTTATATGACCCTCTTGGCCTCTGTCCAGGGGTCATCTATATAATTTATGAGGCCCAGTGCAAAATGAAAACTCAGGGCCATTGTTCAAAAGGGGGCAATGCCATTTAAAGGTACTAATATCTGGAACTTTTTCTTTTCTTCCATGGTCTCTCTCAATCTCTCTTGGCAGTTTGTATTTACTATTTAATGTCGTGTTCCTTCGGATGTGGAGATATTCGCAGGATGAGTGCAGACCCATCGGGACCAGTGTGTGCTCACCAGCTGGCTCCCAGGTCGCCCTCCCGCCAGCTTGCAGACTGATGTGCTTTGTCCAGCTGGGGCAGGGAAGTCAATTTCTCCTTCCCACTGGAACACTATCCCAACTCATGGTGGATGGTGACCCTCAAGTGATTGCAGCCTCTCTTCGGGTAGTGCTCAGGTTCGGAGTCAGGAGTGAGAGAGAGGCCCCTGCTGCACTGCCTGCCAAACATGTAGTGGTACTGCCACAGCAGGTGGCCTTGGTGGAGTCCCACTCTGATCTTCCTGTCCCACCCCAAGGTGGGGGGAGCTGCCACAGGAGCTGGGTAGGGGGTAGTGGGAGGCTAGGCCAGGCAGGAGTGGCGTGGGGGTGGGAAGAAGTGGCAGAATGGTGGAGCAAGTAGCCAGAACCACTCCCCCCTCATGTGGGTATGAGGCAAGAGGCCAGACCATGCGAGAGTAGAGGTTCCAAGTCCCCTGTGCACACTTCATTGTCCTATTGGACTTCACTTACAAAACACAAATTCAAAGATGAATGGTTAAGAATTCCAAGACAGGCCGGGCGCGGTGGCTCACGCCTGTAATCCTAGCTCTCTGGGAGGCTGAGGCGGGTGGATCGTTTGAGCTCAGGAGTTTGAGACCAGCCTGAGCAAGAGCGAGACCCCGTCTCTACTATAAATAGAAAGAAATTAATTGGCCAACTAATATATATAGAAAAAATTAGCCGGGCATGGTGGCGCATGCCTGTAGTCCCAGCTACTTGGGTGGCTGAGGCAGCAGGATTGCTTGAGCCCAGGAGTTTGAGGTTGCTGTGAGCTAGGCTGACGCCACGGCACTCACTCTAGCCTGGGCAATAAAGTGAGACTCTGTCTCA